>APFE031399345.1:30145-140573 GCA_000404065.3 Pinus taeda
TTTTTGCAATAATGGACCAGAGAAATGCCAAGCAACTGCTATTGGTAAAGGGCAGTAATCGAACAAATAAATATGCACGGAATGTTATTTATGTGTTTCTAGATCAGACTGAACCATAGATGCAGGTGAAAAATGATCACTAAAGGTAAGTGCTATTTAAACTGTGTTTGTAAAGTGAACCAGTGGTGAGTAGTTACACCAGCATGCTAGTATACCATATCAATATTATAGGATTACACACTTTTCCAATGAATTAGTGAATCATAAAAGTATATCTTAATTATGTCATACCATATAATGAGATATTAATGTGAACAAAGAACCCAAGAATTTGCATGAGAAAGCAATGAGGAACTAATGAATGCACCAGACTTTAAGTTATACTAACATTATTCTGCTGTCAAGAATCCGATTGTTGTAGCTTATTGCTAAGAATATATATATGTCCTTAGATACCAAATTGGATAGCTAATTAAAGAAAAATTGCAATGTGATGTGAGTCACTAGATGATCCAATCCATCCACTAATTTACCTTTCAAATGATTATTGAATGCAAGATAAGGAGTACTAATGATCTAGATTCTATCAATCACAGAGATGTGGTTCAATATCCACCAAAAGTCGAAGAAGTGCTTCGAGTCTCGTGACTAAAGAATATTTTTCCTAGTGCAAGATTAGCATAAATATTGTGGAAAGTATATTATCTACAAAGTGGATGTCTTTTAACCAGTTAAGGCCCATGAAGAAACTGGTCATGAATAGTCCTCATGACTGGACAACCCACGTAAACCTTTTTATGAAGAAAAACTAGTACTATCGGATGATTTTATATGCTTTGAACAAAGTCGTATGACCAAGAAAAGTAAAACTAAAGTGACATTTTCCTCACATTCAGTTACTATTTCATGTCACAGTATAAAAGTTGTATTGATGTTTAGTCATAAAATTTATGAATCAAGCATAAAAATATTCCACACCATAAAGAAAAGACACTGCCAACCGACCCAGAACCGGATCGGATGACGGGGAAGGTCATGCCTCCCCAACACAAAAATAATCATTTTATTAATTATATGGTCTGCCTGCAAGCGCACCCGCGAAGGCAACACCATTTCAAATCCTTTAAATTACAATACAATTAGGCGTAAAATTGCCTGCCTAAGATAGAAAATTGTAAACTTGTCGAGAAATCTGCCATATTGATCAACCTCATATCGTGATTTGAAACATTTAGACACCTGCAATCTTGTGATATACACTTACAAATTACAGACTTGTTATATAGCCTCGTATATAGCTCGATCAGCCGCACCTCCGGTGTCCAAAATCTGAAAAAGCAAAATAGTACTAGACCCACAGAATTAACCGACAATGAAATGAGTGTACCCCGTTGATGTAAATGGATTATCAAACGCTGAGCGCAATAGCGGAATAAAATATAGGAAGATTCACCCAATAGATGTGTTATCAACAGGATTTGTTCAGGATGAGATGTTGGTTCATGAATACAACGTAATTTATAAAGCTACTAATCAGAATGACTCAATGAACCTACATGAAGATAGACAAGCAATAGCCAAGTCTGTTAATGAATTACAGTTTCAAAATCAAGATGAGATAGAAATGGTCAAGTTGAACACATAGATGAGGCTTTGGCGTCAATAATAATAATATATAAATGGAATTTCCATGATCAAGACATGTACGAGGACTATGGTGACTAATACAAGAAGTATCTATTATGATAATGTCACTTAATGTTCAACAATAATGATTACCACCAATTCAACTAGTTGTAATGTAAATCTAGCCTTTCAATTTCTTGCAAAACCTTCAAAACTTAACATGACAAACTAATGCCTAATTAATGAAGTTTATAGTAATTTAATGCAGAAACTCAAAATCTCCGAATTGAACATGACAATATAAAATGATATGGAATTCATGACAAACTTTACTGTATATGTTATAACCTTATCAAGGTTGTATGTATCTACAAGAGAAAAGGCATGGTAAATGAGCTTGCTAAGCAACTATATTCTCTAAACTTGGCTACATTCAACAATTCAAGGATGAGAATCATAGTTTGTGTATTTGATAGTAAATAGCAAAAATCCAGGTTAATTGTCATTTGGTAAATATATGACTAAAGTGCTTTTGACCATGACTTGGTAAATGCCACCCAGTGTAAAGTATCCAGGTTGACGATGGATACACAGATTTTGTAATTATGGTCATATTCATCTTTTTTTTATAGCGTGTTTGATACATTAGAACCTAAGTTGCACGAAACACAGAAATGTGGTATTTCAAAAGTATACAAAAAAAAAAATCAAAAATAGGTTATTATCATGAAAATATGAATAAAATGATCAAGAAAGTTAATGATTTTAGACTTAATTTGTCATTGTTTTCCTGTCAGTAAACATTTGTGTACTTAGTGCAGGTCACACGCACCTTTGAAGTGCTTTTATTGGCCAGAAATGCACCTTATTTGAGCTGAAACATTTCAGAAAGTCAACCTAGTGTTTCAAGACGTGTTTCCATATTTGAAAATTTCTCCAAAATATTCCCATGTTCCAAAACACATTTCCAGATGTTCATCTGTATTTCCAGACATTGCAAGACCAGTTTCTGCAGTTCCATGCATTCCCAACCCAGCAACATAAGGGTGTTACGTTTCCTGCAACTTGAACTACAACATATATACTGATATCTAAGCCCAACATTGATTTTCCCTAACAGAGATCATACCTTAAACTAATTTTAATATCTTGGTTTGTCTATGCTTATAGAAGTTAAATCTAGTTGCAGTGACTGGCAGAAATAGAGGCATGAGAGTAATAAAGAAAAAAATATTAAAATGATTCCTCAATATTGGAACTTTGTAAACAAGAAAATCCTTAACACAAGTCTATCTAACCCAGATAAAGGGCAGGTTATATAAATGTCAGCCTAGCAGTCATAATAAATGAACATTAGGTCAAGGGATTAGTTCACCCAGTCCACTCAATTGTTGCCAATGTTGCTGAGCAATTGGCTAGTTCTATGTCAGCAGGTGCTCATTTCAAATCCCCGGGGTGAGGGACACTGATCCATGCCAACTAGTTTATTAGAGATATCATCCATCCATGAATGTGGGGAAGCATCCTTATGTTTTACATGAGGTTTTTCTTATGAAAATAACAAACATTAGTATTTAGTAGCTAAGGAATATACTTGCATGTAGTTAGAGACTAGTAAGGCTTTGTTATCGTAGCTTAGGAGTACAATCGGAATAAATAGATAAGTCGATAAAAAAAAATTCACTGCCAAGGCATTTAGATAATAAAACTGTTAATGACTTTAAATTTTTCAAGACCTCGGCACTCATTAATAGCCAATGAGGAGGAAACATTAACTGTCTACAGCTCAAAGAACCACCTGTTTGCCGAATTGAAAGGTGTGCCATTGTCAAAGTTTGTCATTACTTTTTTTTTTTTTTTTGCCGTTAAACATAGGCCATAATCAGTACGTTTATCCTAGACAATACAATATTTGAATCTATAAATTCAATATTTTAAAATGGAATTACTTATACCATGGTAATACTGACACTGAACACCACATGGATTGCACTAAAGGTCCTTATACCTTCAATGAAAGACTTTATCATATCTCCTCAAGATGTAGAATAAAGACAAATAAACTCAAGTTGACAATCAGACAGCACAACAACCAGATGACCTTTTCAGTAGGTGATTCGATAGCCCTTTACTGTACCAAATATCCTTTCACTGTACCAAGAAATCACTGCATCAGAGTACAAGTGATGAAATATTGCACGAATTGGAGGTTTCAAGTTGTCTTCACAGTTTAATTCGATAATGACGCTGATATCGTTGCATCTGAGTCCAATAGAAAACATTAATATAAAATACAAATATACACATGCATTATGTTATCTTTGATGCCCGAGTTCTTAATATTGGGGAAACACAGATACACAGCATGTAATTGAACTGCAATCAAATAGAAGGGCACTCAAAACCAGCGGTTCAAGAAACTTGCTCAAAAGGGGTTTGAACAGGAATAACCCATTACTCGGCCTCTACATGGCTCGAAGAGTACACACGCCCTACCTATATGACATGCCAAATCTAAGACATATTTCTCATATTTGAACAATTTACAGTGCACAATTAAAATTTACAGATATGGCGTTCATTTCCAGTGCACGACAAATGTCAAACGTCAGACCAGGGTTTCAGAAACACTCTTCTTCAATTTTAAGAAAAAAAAAAAAAAAAAAGTTGAGACGAGGGTATCAAGAAAACTCTTGTTCAAATTTTAGAAAGGAAAGAAACCAAAAGAACTGCATCCCTTTAATATAATTAATATGGTAAATTATTCGACGGATCCTGCAACAGTCTCACTTCCTGTCATCTACAGAAATTTATAGCGATATTGGAGATTAAGATTGAGAGAAACCATAAGCCAGAACAATATATCGCAATGGAAAATATAAAGCAGGGCAACTCTCCAAAATTAAAACATGCATATCAGATATAAATCCCAATACACTACCTCTTCACAAACTTAAAGAAAAACTGGCAAATTCTATCCAACCTGTCTTTGAAGACTGCATTTGCTTCCATATTTATGCGTATTGGAGAATTGAAATAGGGATACATTATCCACTCATTCGATCAGGGCTCACTTTGCTTCAGAGAAACCTGAAAGGCATGATTGAGACTTTCGATCTGAGATCAAAAGTTGCCATTTCCCTGTGTTGATACAGATTTCATTTAAATGAACAAACCTCATCAGGTGTCCTGCAGCAGGTCGCTTTCAACTCGAAAAAGCAGAGCAGAGACCTAGACATAGGATTTTTTTAAAGTACGGAAAAATCTTTGGTACAGGAAGCTCCATTGAAAAGAAAATGTAGCGAGTCGTGTGAATTGCTGAGTTAAACTAGAATTAATCAACCTGTAACTTTAAAACCAATCAAGTTAAAAAAATTCCAACAAAGTAATTTTCTAGATGCCCATAGGCCCTAAGGGTTAAACTTGTGCTCTGATACCATATGTAACAGCACAAGTAAAACTAAAATTAATGTCGAAAGGAAAACAATACTTTCAATGAAATTATACCTGTACTTTCCGGCTGCGAAGTGACCACAAGATTTTGGGGACGACTCTCCTCCCAACCGTAGGCTCAATTGTGTAGGATTCTGCTACAACTGGCCACCCCAGAAGCCCTCAATCAACGACTACTGCCAGTATTCCTAAGTCTTAGTATACCATTCTCCCAAGAGAATGAAAGATAGAACCTCAGAATGATTGAACCCCTCCCATCCTCCTCATCATTCATTAAATAGAACCAAAACATTGGAAGGAAAACCACATGCACACTTCCATTGTCTGCATGTACAGCCCACCCTCCATGTGCTGCTTGCTACTTTTTCTTTACTTTCTTTGATTTTTTTGATAATTTCCTTTTTTTTAGAGCTTTAATTGGTATTACTATTTTTATTTATTACTTATTTCTTTTAATTCATTTTTTTTTTTGTTATTTTGGTTATTACTTTTTTATTTTCTTATTTTTTTTTAATATCATTTATTTTTATATTACTTATTATTTATTGATTATTTTTAGTTATTATTTTTTTATTATTTATAGTGTTTATTTTTATTCATACTAATTTTATTTTTTTTTATTATAGTTATTATTTGTATTATTTTATTAGTTCTTATTATTTATTATTGATTATTAAGGGAGGGATGTTACACCAAGGGCTTGGTATTGTCGCCTTGACAAATATCTACAACAACAAGGGTTCAGAAAAGGTTCTGCAGACAACAACTTATATACAAAGTTTGAAAATGATAAATTGCTAATTATTTTTATTTAAGTTGATGATATCATCTTTGGTGGCAATGAAAAATCTATGAGTCAGAACTTTGCCTCGGTCATGCAGCGAGAATTTGAAATGTCCTTACTTGGTGAACTTACTTATTTTCTTAGTCTACAAGTACAACAAACAAAATATGGTATTTTTCTTTCACAAACTAAATATATCAAGTAGATTATGAAGAGATTATAAACCAGTATGTACTCCAATGGTAACATGATGCCGTCTCAGTTCTAATGATGAATCACCTGCAGTGAACCAACCATCATACATATCTATGATTGGAAGTCTGCTTTATCTAATAGGTACCAGAGTTGATATCATCCATGTAGTAGGAATTGTTGGAAGGTTCCAATCAAATCCAAAGGAATCACATCTTCAGGAAGTAAAAAGAATATTCAAATATCTTCAAGCAACTCAAGACTTTGGTCTATGGTATCCTAAATATACAGATCTTACTCTTCATGCATATACAGATGCAGATTGGGTAGGAAATGTGGATGATCGAAAAAGCACTAGTGCAGGTGAATTCTATATGGGATCATGGTTAGTCTCTTGGTTCAACAAGAAATAAAGGTCGATTTCCTTATCTACAATTGAAGCAGAATACGTGGTTACTGCATCTTGTTATACACAAATACTTTGGATGATACAAACATTGCAAGACATTCAAATCACATGTAGTACACCCATCTCCATTCTATGTGATAATACAAGTGGCATCAGTATTTCGAAAAATCCACTCATGTACTCCAAGACCAATCACATACCCATTAAGTACCATTTTCTACGAGAACAAGTGCTTGAGAAAAGGTTAAAATGGAGTATGTTCCCTCCAAAAAACAAGTTGTTGATATATTCACCAAGCCGCTTCCCAAAGAAACATTTGAATATAGCAGACAAAATATGGCAGTAGTTTCTGCATCAACCTGCTGTTAAATCCATATTTTCATAGGAAGGTTCATATACATAGATTTCATGAAATATAGTTGCGTATATATGCGAGATTTTGTGGCTGTAGGAGCGTATATGTTTTTCTGATTGAAAAATAGTGGGTCAGACTTTGATATGGGTACTCAGTCTGATGTTGATGATTACAATTTTTTGATATGTTCATTTGCTTTTACCTGGCTGATGAAGATGCCTTGATGAATAATTTGTTGACAATGCACAGGTAGCACAAGTTCAGGGGGAGCATTAGCCTTTACAAACATTTTGCATTGTTGGCATTATGGTTCCTAACTTTTGCTATGGTTTAGATATTTATATCAATTTTTGCATAAGTGATGTATAGATCTAGGGTCTTATATGTCTCTGTTAATGGTGCTAGACTCGGCAACATGTCAAGGGGATATCCCTAGTAAGAAGTCACAATTATATGTCATACCATTTGGTGTAGGAGTCCCAGCAGTGGGTAGAAAGGTAATTCCTTAACCAAGATGTCACACAGAGGCAACTAAGATAACTCTGTCAATAGCAACGGTGTGACTGATGCAGTGAGTCAAGGAATGAGTATGAGAGGTTCCAACACTTCAAAGGGGGGAGGAAGGTGAAGGTGAGTTCCAAGTTGAAAGGGACTAGTCCCAACTCTACTAGAAACACACCACACAAAGGACATGCACAGCTTCTAGCAGAGCAGTCGACATGGATACGGAAATCCCAACATACGAGGTAAGATAACCTAGACAACACTCATAGATTAGTCTGAGACAAGTGTGACGATTGATATAACAAGGTTTAGAGAAAGGTATGTTTGGTGTCCAGCAGAGCAGTCAACATGGACGGTGATAGCATTAACTACATATGCAACACGTTAACAAAAAGATTCATATAATTTCATGTGAATAAGTTCATACACAAGTATGTAAGTTAAACAACATATATCATTAAGGCAACCAGAGCAGTCCAACTATAATAACAACATATGCATGAAGATGTTTTGGCTTTTATTATATAAAGAAGTGTAAGTCACAATCATACAATACACCATGTAGACATGCTATCCCTATTAGTATAATGTTATAGCCACATCCGCCTACTCCTCCAAAGAGATGTACTAGCTCCATGCAGTGGAGAAGCCAAGGCACATTACAATACTATCCAATCCTTCTTCAAGATAATCCTAGTAGAAGCTTGACTGACCAAAATCCTATACAATGAGTTATCAAGGACTATTTATAGAAAGGGGTGGAGTGACCCTTCACATTCCCCTTTGTGACCGTTCAACTACCCTCATGAATCTTCACCTACTCTATGACTATTACATTCACTCTTAAGACTTTGACTTACACTTGACATGACTCAAAAATACAAAGCACATGTACCCATGTGAACAATGGCTTGAACAAGCCAAACTATACACCAATCTAACTTAGATAACTATAGAAGTCCAACTACTCGACATCCTCATGCTGATCAACAGTAACATATTAGTGCCAAGATTGGTAGCCTCTGATAGTGTCCGTGTGTTTTGCTGTGACATCCATCCGGAACTTAAACCTTGCCTCCATGGAATCTGGGTACATTGCTTGGGCTCCTTTGTCCAACTCATATGAAAGAATTCACAACAATGTCCTCAATGTGGCCAGACCAGCAAAATACTTGCGCACGATGTCTACACTGATAGGCAAGTCTAGATTGGTGGTGACACACATCAACTCGTCGAGGTACAAGTCAAGCTCTTATTGGATGTGCTTACTGGTCTTTGCTTGGGTTAGAGTCCCAAGCAATGGAATTGCATATGTGTGCACAAAATCCTCCATGCTCTTGAATACTCATGCATGAGAAGACTATATGCCAGTGATGAATTGCAGTAGGTCTTCATAGTTTCGAATCTAACTCTGGATATGTGCTTGAAACTCAACAACATTGGCCTTCATCATCTTCAGCAAATGAAGTGGGGCTCCTTTATACTTCATCATCCATGCTCGCATGCTATCAATGACAGCATGTATGTTCTTCAAGATGCGATCTCTTCTCACACATGGATGCTGCCATCCATGAAGATTAATGACTACTTGATGCATGGTATTGAACTTGGAGTACAATGCCCACATAACCATGTACAAGGAAAAACCTTCCTCTAGTATTGCCTTCTTTAGTTCATCTTGGGCGAACATTATCACCAAGTCTCCTCCCTGCTATGCCACCTATAGTTCCTTTGCCATTTTCTCATTCTTAGATATGAGGAAGTGAGAACTAGAGCTAGTGGCTTTGGCATACACTCTAGTTGCATCAGCCAAAGCAGTTGGGTCCTTGTTCACATCGTTCATGATCACTTGTTCTTCAACTTACTAAGGGGATGTTCGGTCCTATGGAGTTGGTACTCTGCCAGGGTGTACAACTCTAACTTTAGATTCATCAAACGCGCTGTCACACATCTCTACTTTTGGCTGACCACCAAGGATCTCATCGCATCCTTGGTCATTCGAGACTTGTCATCATTTGGATGCATCACAGTGGGTGAGTCAACCTCTCTATTGTGAGGCATGAGGTCATTGTCCTGTTCCAATTCTGGTTGCTCCCTATTTGCATCCAACTATTCAAAAGCCTATTCTATCTCATGAGAAAAGTCTTACCCCTGTGAGGGCTCACCCTATTCACCTGATACTAGTTGTTTAGAAGAATCAGCTAATCGTATGGGCATTCCTTCATTTGTCTATACGTGATGCGCTCCTTTCGGCATCTACTGCTACTACACTTCCTTCTTCTATTGGCGCAGCTCTTGTTCTTTCTGAAGTTGCTCCCTCAGCTCATGCAACTCCCTCTCTATCTCTTCCATTATCTTCTTATCTATGTGCCATCACGTGATTCACTTTTCGTGTTGCTGCCTCTTATGTTGAATAGCCATAGTTTCTTGTTCTACAAGTAGATATACTTGAAACTTGTAGCTTTGTTCCTCTTCCATGTGGTCGATAATATTTCTCTTCCCTTTGTCATGCGAAGGTATGCTTGGCTCTGCTACCTCTCATGTTGTTGCTACTACTGGTGTTTTCTGTGGTGTTGCTTCATGCTACCATGCTAACCATTCTATGATGAAACCAACCTATTCATTGGGTCTAGAATGATGGTAATAATACCTCCATGAGTCTTCCTCGGTCCAATGAAATGCCCCATGGATCAAATTCAATTGAACTCTCATGCACTGATCCTTGACAATGCAATGAGGGTCATACAAGTTGAAGCTTCGGAGGTCAAATGGGTGCTTCTTCATTTGTTCAAATTCAACATTAGCTTGCTTGATGCTCTTGATTTCATATGATTCAATATGCAACAGAAGAGTGGTCCAAGGTGCCTTCTTCTTCCGCTACAACCTAGCTATTAATCTTGCTAAGACATGATATACTACTTCCTGCATGACAAGCACGTCCAAAGATAACTTTGGCAGAACATGTGGATGCTTCTCTGCACTGAACACGCAAATGAACATGTCATATGATGAGGCATACCAATCTTCAATGGATAAAAATGCCTTCATTGCTTCTTCTGACATATAGGGTGGATCTTATTCAAATATCAAGTTGTACATTGGGGTAACAAGATGGTCGGATAGACGTTTGATCATTCCTCTGAAGTTGCACCTAGAGAATAGCTTGAAATATGTGCTCACAACAGTGTCCATCGGTGACCATGCCCACTCTAAGCCTGAGAACTTATGTTAGGCATAGACTACATCTAGAATTTAGGCGGACATATAAATCTCTACATGGATGCCTTCGTGTGACTCTCGAGCCTTCGTGACTTGCTCCTTCAGCAGATGAACTAGTATGCTGGACCAGTTGCATGGCCTTCCTTCTTTAGCCAGTTGGTCGAGCGCGACCACCCAACTCTGAGGGAAGGTCTTAGTGATTGCTTGGCCACTCAGTTAACATGAAAATATGACCAAGCATTGGTATGCCTTCCTCTATATCTTCCTCTTATAGATCTAGTTTGGGGGTTATCTTGAAATGAGCTGACTTCTTTACCCAATCCTTCAGAATATCTCTGGAGCAGCCTCTGTTGTTGGGCAAGCTGAATGCAGGGGTCTTAACAGTGATGGGCTCATCCATCGAATATATCTCATCATAGACTCGTGTCCAGAAGGTTGCAAGATTCTTCCCACTGACACTACTCAAGGTCATTGTTTCAGTGTCAGTGTGGGAGACGATCCAGTGAATCATATTTGCACATGGGAATGCAAGGCATCTGCATGCAATCAGGTACATTCCAGACTTATGAATATTCACATACACTTGATGGTCTTCAAGGTCTTCCCCAAAAGTACTTGCGAATGTTTCATTCACCTCTTGCCACTTTAGTTTGATGTCTTTGTCTAGATACAGCTTCATATCTTCATAGATCAACATGCTAGAGGACACCTGTTTAACTGTTGTTCCAACTGCAACACCATCAATGTCCTCGGATCCTATTCTCTTGGAAGCCATTGAGATAAATGAACACCTGAAAGATCTGGAAGAAAGCAGCATGCATGGCAAGAAATATGTCAGTGAAAACAAAGCAAATCTGAGGAGGGTCACAACACATACTTGGGGAACTGATGAGAAAGATTGGGAAAATTTCATTTGGAGGCTGAGTGACTAGTTGCCAGAACTGCAAGGAATTCTAGACTAAATGAGGGACTAAACTGGTTATTGGATCTAAAAAATGTGCAATTCAATTGGGCAATTAGTTGATGGGATTGCGCAATGTGTGATTCCAGCTGGGATAGACTGCTAGCCCAAGGACAATTTTGCACAAGTTTATGGGCCAAGCAGCCACTAACATCCATAAATGGGCAATTTAGTCTAGGAGGTTAGTGTTGGGCCAGAATGCACAAATATGGAGAGGAAGGTGAGCCTTCCTTTTCCAGATTTCTCAATGCAGCCTTGGTGAAGGCAGAGATTGGGTCAAGGTTGGCTCGACTCGCCGATGGGGAATTGAAAGCAAGTAAGTTGATGAAATGCATGGCGACACTAAGTGATAGTAGAAGTGATAAATGGTACATGCAAAACATGAATGGAAGATTGAGAAAACAGATAAACATGCATGTGGGTGAGGCCATTTGTCGGTTGGGCGAACATCCGTGCAAAACAGCTTCGTGCATGTGACAATAGTGAGATATCAAAAAAAATTGAAATAGAGATAGGACAAGATAGAATATATTTGAATAACAGTAGGCACTCAAATAAATCAAGCAAACAACACTCACACAAAGGAATACACAAAAAGTAACAAAAATGCTCAAAAGGACAAGTTGTGGCCACTTACCCATGAATAGTTGAGCTGGATGTGTCGAAGAGTGTTGGATGTGCTATGGGATGTCACAGTTCCAATATAGATGTGAATGAATGAACTTTGATGCATCGAATAAATAATTTTGGCCTCAAGACATACATGCCACAAATCTAGGAACAAGGGACACTTGGAGGGAAACTTCTAAAACAATTTTACATGTAACCCCGACTGCTAAAAATAGTTCCCTGAATCATGGGATACCTTTTGCATGTTGTTGTTGTTGGGTGTGGAGCTTGATTATATTCTTTATTCAAAGGTATCGCTGCATTGGACCCCAATTCATAATGGGGCAGTAACACCACCCGTAAAATATTTGCTACAATGGGGGTCCAGGGAGGGGCAGCTGCAACCTTTGGGAGCACCCCCCTTAGTCGAGGATTGGGGCCAATGCCCCTGAAGCTAAAAATAGATGTAAAATTTCCTTGTAAAATGTTTTAATTTCGTAGTCAATCTAGGCTACTCATTAGGCAGAGATCCGACGGTAGAAGTTATGTTTAATTTAGGGTTTTTTGCCCTAGAAGGCAACCCCTCGCTATATATGAGGGAATTGTATTGTGTCTATGTAGATCTATATTCTGAATGACTAAGAGAGAGGAGATTGAGAGCGAAGAGGGAATTACAGTGGATCTGATGTAGGTTGTATCTCTTTAGTTTGCTTCATAATATAAATGGAAGGACTGACTGTTTCTCTGAGGATGTAGCCCAAACTTAGTGAACCATGTATATCTGTGTCTCTATTGTTTTATGTGTTTTCTATGTTTATATTTTTGCAATATTTTATGTGTTCCATTGTTCCTTAATATATAATTTTCTAAGAGTTGTTGGGCCACTAATTTTTAATTATTATTATCACTTTTTAATGCCTATTTCATCCATTTCTAGCCTTCTTTATCATGTCATTTATCATAATTTGACATAAAATTCCATTTTATAATTATTTATGCTCTTATGGATAAATATGATTTCTTCTCCTTTATTTTTAATAAATTGATGATTATTATGCATGATTTTACCAATGATTGTTTAGTAATGGATATTTTGTAATAGCACTCATGATTTTAGCCTCCAATATCTTTTCTAGATTGCAAATTTGATCTCCAGTTCATAACTAAATATTCCAACTCAAAATTTCGTTGGAATAAGAAGTGACATTTTTTTCATTGGACGTTTCGGACAAATGAAGGAGAATCTAGAAAATCCAAAACATGGGTTTTGTCCATAACGGACTGAATAAGGTTTTTGTTAAATAGTTTTCTAAAATCTGGTTTGTATTAAGAGAAATGGAAGGATCTTCAAAGAAGATTTTCTCAGATTTGTTGTTGTGGCCGTTTTCCAAATCCATCCAATTGCAATACCAAATTCAACTTGTTCTTAGTGAATGTTGATGGAAATATCTTTCAGATATGATCTTACTAATCAATTTGTTTTATACAATCCAAAATTGTAACCGAAATCATTTTGTAATCATCTTTGTTGTAACTTCCCTTTGCTTTCTGTGTAGTTAAATGAAAAAAGAGACCAAAGAGAGGGGAGAATTAGAAAATAATGAAGGGGATAATAGGAAGAATTAGAGGATAATTGAGGGGATGATGGGAAGGATAATTAGTAGATAGGAGATGGACAATTCTTATATAGGATGTAGGAGAAGAGATAAGAGATGAGAGATGGGAGATGAACAATTTTTGAATTTGAGGAAAGCTAAGAACTTCATTATGCTGTAAATATTTCTCTCATATCTTTTAATCAAGGAAGTTGTCCATTGAGTTCTACGTCTATATTTGTAATCTGATATGAGTTATTTATCGAGGCAGAACTATGTCTTGGGCTGCTGGGCCCACTACCTTCAACGAGGTGATGCTTTGAACATGTAAATTAATGTAGTTATGTGTTTGTTTATTTGAATTCCAATTGTCTTTCCTTGAAGTAGATTTCCTTTCTTTTAAATAATTTTTCTTTTGCTGCATTTTCCAAATTTGTTTTTTCCTCCAACTTGTAGATTTCACTTGATTTGTTGCTCTAGATTAACATTTGAATTTTGTTGAGTGCAATAGCTTAAATTTCCAATTCAGAAATGTGTGGTTTAATTTAGCAATGATTAAAGTTGTGTGATTAGCATAATTGTTTTTACTATCATTTACTTTCTTCTTTTTAATTTTAGTTTTATTATTCAATTCTTACATTTTATTTCTTGTTGAATGAGCTTGATAGTATAGAACACAATCATATAGAACTAGTGTTAGTTTTTGGTATTATTATGCATATATTTTTTCGATTGCCTTGAAATAAAAAGATGCTCCTCGAATTGATAATTGATGTCTAGGTGATTAGTTGTTTTATTTATTTATTAAGCAATTAATTTTACCCAACATTTTGGTGTCATTGCTGGGGAGATAGTGAAACTTCACTACCACACTAATATCTGATTGTAGATGCATACCTGACTTCGTGAGAACTAGATATTGAAGACAGAAGATAAGAACCTATGTGTGCATCTTGGGGAACTAGTGATGGGTCTACCCTTAGTAGTCAGGCTTAGGTCATATAGCATGCACTGATAGAAGTAGGAATTTTAGGGGTAGAATTTTGAAAAAATCTCATAATTCCACTCAAGTGGTGATGTAAGCACCACCCATTTCACTTACCAATTGACAAGAACATTTGAAGGAGGAGCCTCAAAGCAACACATGAAGAACATCTTCTATTTTGGTAAGAAATTGCTCACATTGCTACTTTTCAATTCCCTATCAGAGATCTAGGAGTGACACAATGCACATCATTCCCCCATCTTCTCTACCAAATTTTCATGGCTTGGCAAATGAAGATCTAGATACATTCTTGTTTGAGTTTGAAGTACTTTGTAGAGGATATGATTATTGTACTAATGATCAAAGGTTGAAAGTGTTTCCTCTTACTCTAAAAGGAGCAGCTCTCTGATGGTTCATGAACCTTGGTGGGAATTGCATCCAAACATGGGAGGACATGAAGAATGTATTCTTGAAGAAGTACCGAGACTATTGCAAGGCTAGTGAAAATATTTTCAGTATGATACAAGGGGAAGATGAAAGCTTGGAGGACTATGTAGAGCGATTTCAATACAACCTTCAAAAATCAAAACATAAGAATTTGGCAAAAGAGATCTTAAAAACACTCCTTAACGAAATCAAAGATGAATTTTTAGAACTCTTAAATCTGATAGGAAAATGTGATGTTTTTTAGCTATCATATGATGATGTTTGTGATTTATGCATAAGGTGTTCAAGAGGAATCTCTAAGGCTGGTAAGAATTATAGAGAAGTTTCTTCTTTCTTTTCCAAATCTACTACAACACTAGGATACATAAGAGCTGAAATCAATGTTTTATTTGAAATTTAAAAAAAGATTTTATTAGCTCTCTAAATTCAAAATTGCATATCTTGCAGGTTAAGAAAAATCAAGGTATTGAAGAAGTGTTTTTCTCTCATTGCCAAAAGGAGCATCCCATAGATAGTTGTTCTTCCTTATCTAGGATGGAAGTAGCATATCAAATAAATGGAGAAGTTGCTGCAATTTCACAACCATGGAAATCGTGGCCTACATGTATTGTTCAAAACACTTCCTCTCCATTTTCTTACTTGCATATTCCATTATGGAATAGTCATGTATTAGGGAAGCCATGTCAATCTCAACATACACTCCCACATCTTGTAGAACAAACACATCATCCATATTCTTTTCCATGTTTTCAACATCTTCCTTGTCTATCAAAACCATCCACACAACCCAATCAACTACATCATCAAAATGCTCCACGCCCTACACAATTTCCTACTCAACTCATTCCACACCCTCACCATAATAAACCAGTACAACATGCTTACAGTGTTGAACTGCAAAATTTACCTACCCTTCCCACCCATTCTATCTCACATGCACCATTTTAGAAAACTTATATTGATATTGAGAATGTTTCAAATCCAAAAATTGTAGAAGTTATGGAAGACAATGAGTTTTCTTCCAGTCTGCATCAACAAGCTGTTTTAAAAACTCAAGAAATTCATGACATGACGAATATGGGAAATCAAGAAATTAAAAGATATATTGATGATTGGTTTCACTCCATCATTTTTTTGCATCATCACTCCATACTTCAACAACTTTTGACACCATCTTTTCAAGGGAATTTGGCTTCTCATACCCTATTGTTTATTAACATGCGTTTTTCAAATTTGGGTATATATACTTGAGGCCTTATTTCGAAAATGGCTCCACTGGAAGTACTCTTATATGTAAGAATATTCATTTTTCAAAGAAGACCGTGTTAGTGTAGAAAATAAAATAAATAAGGACATAAATAAATACATTTTTTTATTATGTAAAATAGTTTTTTTTGTTGCAACACGGTGTGGAAATCAACATCGGCGATAAACATTTTAATTTATTTGTGTATGTAGATGTATTATATTGAAAATAATAGTTCTACAAACACTTATATTCATTTTATCACCAATTTGGAGAAATTGCTTGAATATCATATTTTTTGGCTTGCGGGCTTGACGAAAGTTTTGAAAACACATTTTATACAATCATGTTTAGAGGGACCAAAAGGGAATATTTTAAAAAATATTTATATACCAAGTATCTATTTATTTCTACTTTCCCAACCAATTTGAATCACTTCATTTGGATTTTAAACGAAGACGTTATAACCAAAACATTGGCAGGGTGTCTAGTAGGTAGCTCGGGAAAAGAGTTGGAACAGTTAGTTTTTGGAGGCCTAAATGACTATATTTTTAAAACATGTTTCTATGGTATATTCCCCTATGAATATAGTTTACAAGTTAATCTTAATCACTCAATTTTGATATCATATGAGAAAGTTATGACTAAAGTACTAACTGTTTATCGTAAATATGCACTTTAAAAACTTTATTTTTCCAGCTGTTCACTTGCGTATTTGACCCATCAATTCTTCTTGTATTCAAAACCTATTTATATTGGATATATATAAATTAATATACTTTAATCTCCATTTTTTATCATCTCAACCCATCATCAAACGAAAAAGGCATGCTTAAAATATCCATTGTTGGTCTAAGCTGGGAAATCGAAAATGGCTCTGTTAGAGATATCCCTTTGAATTCACTTTCATTTGGCTTTGGAATCACTCAAATCGGATGAAAAAAATGAAGTTATGTTTAAAACACTATAGTTTAGCATGATTGACCACTACTCTCCTGTGGGTAATAAATTAATTTTACTTTGTTATTTTTTCCGCGAATTTGTTTTACACAGTAATTACTTGTTATTTTTTTTCATAATTCTTGGATTAGGGGAGTCCAATCATCTCTCTTTCTCCATGATTTAATGTTTTATTGCAGGTAGACACTCGTTTTTTGCAGGTCCTAGGACAATAAAAAAGGTCAATTTATGAACGAGCGATTCTTGAAATAAATTTTAATGAAGCAAGGGCATTTAATCCAATTCATTACCTAATGGATTCATAATAGAAGAAACTAAGAATTGCTTTCCATTTGAGGATTCATGTCATTGCTGCCAAAACATTTTTCAAGAGATTAATTTTTTTCTTCCATTGACAGATTGATATTCCCTTAGGAAATAACATCATAGCTATTGTAACTCAATTAATTTATTTATTTACTGTTTTTAAATAAAGTATTGTTTCTTTTTTGATTTCCCTTATGTTTTTTTGTTTCAGGTGTTGTTTCTTTCAAAGTTGTGGATTCTGCTCCATTAGCGATTGAACAACTCTTGTTCAGTAGAACAAACAAATCTGATTTCTCTTTGGGTATGTTTAATAAGTGTTATTCAATCGATTGAATGATTGTTGTTTAATCAATTGAACAACACTTTGTGTGTTTTGCTATTCAATCGATGGAACGTTTGTTGTTCAATTAATTGAATAACACTTTGTGTGTTTTGTTGTTCAATCGATTGAATGATTGTTGTTCAATCAATTGAACAACACTTTTTGCATGTTTGTTGTTCAATCATTTGAATCATTGTTGTTCAATCATTGAACATCGCTTTTGCATTTTTTATTTTTGTTGTTCAAATAATTGAACGATTGTTGTTCAATAGATTGAACAACACTTTTGCGATTTTTTATTTTTGTTGTTCAAACGATTGAATGAGTGTTGTTAAATCGATTGAACAACACTTTGTGCATTTTGTTGTTCAATCGATTGAACGATTGTTGTTCAATCAATTGGGCAACACTTTTTGTGTGTTTGTTGTTCAATCATTTGAATAATTGTTGTTCAATTGATTGAACAACAGTTTTGCGTGTTTTTCTTTTTGATTTTGTTGTTCTAATAATTGAACGGTCGATGTTCAATCGATTGAACAACACTTTTGCATTTTTCTATTTTTGTTGTTCAAATGATTGAACGATTATTGTTCAATCGATTGGACAACACTTTTGTGTTTTTGACTTTTTGTTGTTCAAACGATTGAATGATCTTTTTTCAATAGATTGAACAATAATTTTGCGTGTTTTTATTCTGTTGTTCAAATGATTGAATGATTGTTGTTCAATCGATTGAACAACACTTTTGCATGTTTTTCTTTTCTATTTTGCTATTCAAATGCTTGAACGATTATTGCTCAATCGATTGAACAACACTTTTGTGTTTTTTTTTTGTTCAAATGATTGAATGATTGTTGTTGAATTGATTGAATAATACTTTTATGTTTTTTTATTTTTGATGTTCAAAATATTTAACAATTGTTGTTCAATCAAATGAATAACACTTTGTGCATTTTGTTGTTCAATCAATTGAGCAACACTTTTTGCATGTTTGTTGTTCAATCATTTGAACAAGTGCTATTCAATCGATTGAACAACACTTTTGTGTGTTTTTCTTTTCATTTTTGCTGTTCAAATGATTGAACGATTTATTTTCAATCGATTGAACAATACTTTTGTGTTTTTTTATTTTTGTTGTTCAAACAATTGAATCATTGTTCAATCAATTGAACAACACTTTTTGACTTTTGTTGTTCAAATGATTGAATGATTGCCGTTTAATTGATTGAACAACACTTTTGTGTTTTTGACTTTTGTTGTTCAAACGATTGAACGATTATTGTTCAATCGATTGAACAATACCTTTGTGTGTTTTTATTTTCGATTTTTTTATTCAATTGATTGAACAATTGTTGTTTAATCAATTGAATAACACTTTTGGAGTGTATGTTGTTTAATCGATTGAACGATTTTTGTTCAATCAATTGAACATCCTCGATTTTTGTTTTTGTGTGTTTGTTGTTTGAGAATAATTGTGATTTCCTTATTTTTGTTCCATCAATAGTCATTCATTTTTCCACTTTTCTTTCTCTTCTATGTTTTGAATAAAAAACCATTTGGTTGGATTTGTGCCTAAGATAAAGAAAAACAACAATATTAATACCATTATGACTTATAAAACCTTTTGATGGTCATATTTATTTCGATGCTGACATGGTGCACCTATATAATGACTGGTTGAATATCTTCTCTTTGAACACATCATAAAATGATTTATTATTCTAATACCATGCTAGTTTATCTTTTACACTTTCAAATGGATAAATCCCTTTGATATGATGATATGGGGGGAAAAGAATAGATTTCATTGGCAATTCTTTTTACTTCTTACATCATCCCTAACTCTTAAGAAGTAAATGAGCCTCCCTCTCTTTACAATAAAATCATTAAGATATAAAATAAAGTAACAAGAATTGTCTTAAAGAGGATAGGGGGTCTCATCACGAGATAGCCTACCATGATCATAAGGGTGTAACAGGTGACATTCCATTATGGCCACCACACCAAGGTAATGGCCTTCTTGATAGTTAAAATCGTCAGAAGGAGAGAGGGTCTCATCACGAGCTAGCCTGATCACTTTGTTATATCCTTGTGAATGGCACTATGATTATCTGGTTACCATGTCAGCACAGTGGTCTCTTTATAGCAATAAAAAACAAAAAACCATCTAAATACTAAATGGAGGACTCTCACACATTTTTTGGGATAAAAAGCAACCCTGTCGAGGTTATGAATGCCTTCTGGTAGCAGTGGCTCTATTTGTGGTATTGAAGTATTATGTTACACTACCAAATACTCTTTATCCTATTACCACTTATGGATTCATTTCTAAAGGAAAATTTCTCATTTGAACCACATTTCTAATAGCCAACATGCATGGTAAACTATATCTTTATATGCATTATATCATTATTGTTTGATCACTCGATACCAACAATCATTAACATTTATCGCCAGTCATGCATTCGTCACCTTTCCACCTAAGGTAAATATCTATTTACATCATGGTATAAATCTCTATTTTATTTTATGGGCATTTCAAATCTTTTGATGTGTAATTCTTTGATTTCTTTTGTCATATTTTACATCACTTTGATTTAATGTTCGACTACATTTATGAATCCTCAACATCCTTTCCCTTTTTCCTATGCTTTATGGTCATGGATGCCTTTTTCTGATTAGAGGGGGGAAGGTATGCATTATGGGATAGCATGCGTAATAATTACCAAACTCCACCATAACTTGTTGATTTGACAAAATATTATTATTGCATTTATACAAAAAAAAAAATTCTGATTGAAATTTTTGCATGCAGCTTATTTGTTGTTGTTCAAAATTAAAACTGTGGGTTCAAGAAAATTGCATGCAGAATAGTGAATTGTTTATAGGAAAACAACAAGTATCGGGTTAACTCTATTCACAGCGAGCTCACACTATTGCAACTAACAAAAGAGGCCTGAGCAACTCGTGAACGTGAACAATTGTCCAAACAAGATGTGTTTGCATGGATTCCACCTTTTGCATCACTTTCAGTATTAGCTCGGCCTACATCAGATTCAACAAATGCCAGTCCATACATGTCATTCCACATTTTTTTTTAAAGGTAAAACTTGAGGTAAAATAGCATAAGTTTCTGATTTATTAAAAATTTAGGAGAATTTCATGAAAATCCATTAAGCATTATTTATCATCATTCAATCCACATCTTTACCACTTCCCATTTTTCAGTGACATAGAAGCTTTCAGTTTGGGAGAGTGTTGCTCTCATTCATTTATTTATCATGACCATGCCATTAATATTTTTTATCATCCATAGATCTCCTTATTCATTATCAACTCCTCCCTTATTCCATGTTGTTTTACACCAAGCATAGATTTCAACAACGATTGTAGAAACCACCTCAACTTGTTTTCTAGCATTGCATGAGGGCATGCTAATTATCCAATTTGGGGGAGGAATTGCTACACATGATGGATGTTTTCTACTTTCTTTCTCATTTAAGGCATACAATTTCATTTTTATTCAGTGCAGAAATTGATTTGTGTATATCTTTAAAAATATAAACTAAATTCTTGTGATTTTTGGATAGCAAAGATGTATCATTAAAATAGAAAAATCCAGAAATTTTCAAGTTAAATTAATTTGTAAAATTTTAGAAATCATGCATTGTCACCTAGAACCATTTTGCTTATATCTCATGATTTGTGTATCAAAACGATCTGATTTTTGGATTAGAGAAACATTAATATAGTATAAATTTGATTGCAAAATTTCAGTAAAATCTAATTTGTAGTTTTTCAGAAAATGGTTAATAAAGTTTGTCATTACTTATTTCATATTTTGCTACAACTTCATATACATATAGTTGAAAGTCAATGTGAAAATTGTTACACCTTCATCAACGTTGCTAAAATTGAATATTCATTATTTAAGGAAGAAGTCATTTGTTCCATCAATTTCGTGAGTTGGGATAAACAGTTTTGTATTATAGCTTGGTTAATACAAAGGCTTTGGGTTGCAGGAGGACATGCAATACATTCAGTTTGGGGGAATGTTGGGCCACTAATTTGTCATTATTATTATTATCACTTTTTAACACCTATTTCATCCATTTCTAGCCTTCTTTATCATGTCATTTATCATGTCATTTATTATATAATTCTATTTTATAATTATTTATGCTCTTATGGATAAATATTATTTCTTCTCCTTTATTTTTAATAAATTGACGATTATTATGCATGATTTTACCAATGATGGTTTATTAATGGATTTTTTGTAACATTACTCATGAGTTTAGCCTCAAAGATCTTTTCCAAATTGCAAATTTGATCCCCAACTCATAATTAAATATTCCAACTCAGAAATTCATTGGAATAAGAAGTGATAGTTTTGCATTGGACGTTTCGGACAAATGAAGGAGTATAGAAAATCTGAAATATGGGTTTTGTCGAGAACGGACTGAGTTAGTTCTGTAATGAGCAATTTTCCAAAATTCGGTCTATATTAAGAGAAACAAAAGGTTCTTCGTAGACGATTTTCTCATATTTGTTGTTGCAGCCATTTTCCAAATTCTTCTAATTGCAATACCAAATTCGACTTGTTCCTACTGAATGTTGATGGAAATATCTTTCAGATATGATCTTGTTGATTATTTTTTTTCGTCCAATCCAAAATTGTAATGGAAATAATTTTGTAATAATTTTTTTGTAACTTCCCTTTGCTCTATGTGGATTTAAATGAAAACATAGATCAAAGAGGGGAGAATTAGAGGATAATGGGAGGATAGTGAAGAGGATAATAGGAAGAATTAGAGGATAATTGAGGGAATAATGGGAAGGATAGTTAGCAGATAAGATATGGACAATTCTTAGATAGGATGTAGGAGAAGAGATAAGAGATGAGAGATGGGAGATGAACAATTGTTGAATTTGAGAGCTAAGAACTTCATTATACTTAATTATTTCTCTCATATCTTTTAATCAAGGAAGTTGTCCATTGAATTCTACGTCTGTTATCTGTAATCTGATTTGAGTTATTTCTCAAGGTAGAACTAAGTCTTGGGCAGTTTGGCCCACTACCGTGGGCGAGGTGTTACCTTGAACATGTAAATTAATGTAGTTATGTGTTTGTTTATTTGAATTTCAATTGTCATTCCTTGAAGTAGTTTTCATTTCTTTTAACTAATTTTTCATTTGCTACACTTTCTGGATTTGTTATTTCCTGAAACTTCTAGATTTCATTTGATTTGTTACTCTAGATTAGGATTTAAATTCCATTGAGTGTAATAGCTTAAATTTCCAATTCATAAATGTGTGGTTTAATTTAGCAACGATTCAAGTTGTGTGATTAGCATAATTGTTTTTCTTGTCATATACTTTCTTATTTTTAATTTTAGTTTTATTATTCAAGTCCTACATTTTATTTCTTATTGAATGAGCTTGATAGTATAGAACACAATCATATAAAACAATGTTAGTTGTTGGTATTGTTATGCATATATTTTGTCAATTGCCTTGAAATAAAAAGATGCTCATCGGGTTGATAATTAATGTCTAGGTGATTAGTTGTTTTATTTATTTATTAAGAAATTAATTTTACCCAACAATTGCCTCTTGCTATTCTGGGAAAATCAAGTCATGCATGCATGCAAGTCAAGTTTCCTTGGTCCCAAGTGGAACTGATCAATTAAACTGCCCATGCATGCTAGTGTTCAACTGCTTGGGAAAAATGCACATTCCTGACTGTATGCTGGGCTAAATGCCCAAGGAGATTGCGTAATTTCTGGGCCTAGCAACTGACTGTTGCCTAGATTTTTGCAAATCTTGGGCTGAACTACCTGTTGGTGGGAAAAACTGCGCAATCCCTACTGGGAGGGTTGGCTGGAAATATTGCGCAATATTGGAGACCAACAAGCTGACAGAGAGGATTGCGCAATTCTTAGAGGGAACTGTTGGTTGCCCTCCAAGAATGCATAAATTTTAGGGGGAATCTGCTCAGCCTACAGCTGGACCAAGTCCAAGTAAGCAGCTTGTGAGGGGAATGGATCGATTGTGTTTGACAGGCCTCCTTTGTGCGAGGAAAGCACTAAAGCTTGATTACTTTACGAAGCAAGACAAAGTGGTGTGTAAAGTTGGTAGGGAGGCTCCAAAACAGGTTAAGGAAAAATTTTGGAGGGTGGTTGTAGCTGCTACAACACTTGGTGACATACTGGTAGAACTCCAACTCCCTGCATAGACCTTGTTCCTGAAAAGCAAGTCTAACACCTCTAGAAGTATTGTTCAATTATTAACTCATCTTGGTTTCACACTAACTTGATTTTAAGATGTAGCATCTACCATACTCTTGGTCAATTGACACACATTTGAAGCCAAGGAAACATAATTATTTTGATTGGGTTTGAGGGGTATATAGGTGCACAAGCAGTATAGTCGTCAGAGTCTTAGTTTCATCTCTGGTGTTGCTCCACTGTCAGCAGGCCTAGACAATACCCCAGTGGAGTTGCATAGGAACACAAGCATGGCTCCACTGCCAGTGAGCCTAGTCAGTACCCTAGCAGAGTTACTTACATCACCTCCCTGCACAGGAAGCTTTTCTCTTCTTTCGCCTTTTTCATTTTTTCATTTTTTGACTTTTCATTTTTTTCATTTTCATTGTGCATAACACTTATTCATTTCATAGGTGGAAGAGGGATCTTGACTTAGTGAGAGCAGAGGAGGTTGTTCCAACAGAGAAGTATTTTATTATATCTTTGATGTGCCCGTTAAGGTTCCCCCCTCATGTTAGTCTACTTGACTGAGTTAACCCAAAACAATCGACTAGAGAAGGTGACACTAGTTAGCGTGCAAGCGTTGTGTTTACACCATGGTTCACTTCGAACAATATGTATTTTCCTTCGACATATCATGGACGCAAAGTAACAATCTCATCATACAAAGGCAAGAGGAAAGATAACCAAGTAGTGATAGCTGTACAAACCCTCTTGTACTTTACCCAGCTCATTTCATGAGCCACACATGGTTTCATGTGAACTAACCTACAAATGAAACAAGTGAACAAACTAACAATCAACAAAGCAAAGCAAGAGCACAAGCAAAAATGAAAGCAAAGCAAGAAAACAAACAAGAAAGCTAACAAACAAGCAATCAAAGCATGCAAGCAAACAACTGAAAGCAAACACTACTCCTACTGCTACACTAATGGTGCATGGGCCTGATCACGTGAAGTGATACTTACAATGCAGTCACCATCACATTGGTAGACTCATGTGGCTGGAGGCTTGGTCTGCAAGTAACCCAATTGTGTGGACCGGCACAAGAAAGATATGATAGTGAAGACAGCCACACTTCGTGCTTTAATGTGCCCATGGGACATAAGTGAGTGCATGTGCATGAAGGACAATCCATGGACTTATCATGGTGCTCTGTGACACTAGGTGCAACTTTCAAGAAAAAGCACACTCCTGACTGAGACATGCAAGAAAACTAAAGAAAAAAATATAAGTTGCATTGCGAATGAGTGCTTGCAATGTAAGACTCCTCCAACGCATGAGCAATGGGATCATGTAGTTCAAGTGGAGGAAGTGTGACCTGTGCATGAGATGGATCTTCAATGCACGTAGATGAGTGATCAAGAGCCTTGGGTGATTGAACAGTTTCATGGTCGAAAGTGAGACTGACCCCAAGAAAGTGAGGGCCTGACATAACCATCAGCTCGGGCAGAAGTGCCTCGACAGTTTTGGGTGTCTCAACTTCATCATCAAGTAGATCGTCATAAATAGTTGGCTTCGAAAGATCAACTGTGATAGATTCATGATCATGACAAAAAATGGAAGAAAATGGATCACAACTGCCATGATAAAAAAAATCAATGAGTTCTTCAACATCCTCATGATTAGATGAATCAAACAGAGGGGTAGATGAAAAGCAAACAAACTCATCCTTTATATTTCTGGAAAAGATAGAAGAAGGATCAAGTGGATCTTCAATGAATAACTTATCCTCTCCATTGTCGAATGATGGACTAGCATCTGGTGAGTCCTGCAAGTGATCAATAATGGGTGCATCCATAAATGAAGACACACATACAAAATCATGGATGGCAGGTTCACTAAATAATCTAGGAAGGAATGGAGGGGGCTCAGACAGAAGGGAGTCATCCTTCCCTGACTGTTGATGTTCAAGCTCCCACTCATACTCTTCATGAATGACAACGCATGTTGGTTGTGCAACAACAACTCCATCAGTGGGTTGTTCCTCATTCACAACAAGTGAAGAATCTGGAATGGATGAACACAAAACAACATCATCTAGAGGAACACCTGGGTGTGAAGACGGAGGTCGAAGAAAAGAATGCATAAACAAACTCGAAGGACTAACAACTAACTCTACGCGAAAATTAAGTGGAGTGATCTTGGGAGGGTGTGAAGAATGAACATATGTGTGAACATGATCCTTATCATCATTGGGCGATGGTGGAACTGTTGAATGAGGGGGAGGCAGACAATCCGTTGGGGCAGTGCCTGCTCCCACATGGGATTGCATAGTTCCATCAACGAAGAAGGTTGAGCGAGGCTTGACATCAAGATTTCTCTTGGGACGGGTAGATTTCTCAAGACAATACTTGAACCAGTCCCAAATATAGGATAACTTCATCTAGCTCTTCAAAGCTCGAAATTGTAAGTAACGGAAGCGTTGCCAAAAATCAATAATGGATTCAGGCGAAGCCCTTTGTTTTTGTAACATTTTTCGGTCAAGATGGTCTAGATCAAAATGATGGAACGTGTCTTCAGTAAGATCACAAAAGTGCTCACATGAGTGCACGATGTCAACTAGTAGGTTGAGTCCCCAATAAAATGGGGATTCGCGAAGTGTGAATGCAAGCAGCAAATCGGCCTATTCGTTAGTAAAATCATCTTCCTCATAAATCATGGGAAGGAAGTTATGTAAGTGCTCAGGCCAGGCCACTTCACCTTCACCATCATACATGTGAGTGGACAAGATATTGAAAAGCTTCCTCGAGATGGAAACATCTTCACGATTTGAGAAACACCTTAGGGGAAGAAGAATGAAAGACTCCATGAAAGATATGTAAAGTTTCAAAACTTGATGAGAGGACACTTCTTGTCATTAGGCCATCCTTCTAGCGCTAGAAATGTTGATGGTGCTAGACCTACCAACATGTCAAGGGGATCTCCCCAGTAAGAAGTCCCAATTAGACCTCAGACCATTTGGTGTAGGAGTCCCAATAGTGGGTTGTAAGGTAATGCCTTGACCGTGATGTCGCACAGAGGCAAGTAAGATAACCCTGTCAGTAGCAAGGGTGTGACTGATGCAGTGAGTCAAGGAATGAGCATGAGAGGTTACAACACTTCAAAGGTGGGAGGAAGGTGAAGATGAGTTCTAGGTTGAAAGGGATTAGTGCCAACTCTGCTAAGAACACACCACACAAAGGACATGCACAACTTCTGGCAGAAAAGTCGACACGGATGTGGCAGTCCCAACATACAAGGTAAGATAACTTGAACAACACTCATGGATTATAGTCAGAGATGAATGTGATGTTTGATATAACAAGGTTTAGAGAAAGGTCTATTTGGTGTCCGACAGAGTAGTCGACACAGACGGTGACAACATTAACAACATATGCAACTCATTAACAACAAGATTCATACAATTGCATACAAATCAATTCATAAACAAGTACGTAAGTTAAACAACATATATCATTAAGGCAACTGGAGTAGTCCAACTACAATAACAACATATGCAGGAAAATGTGCTGGATTTTATTATATAAAGAAGCGTAAGTCACAATCATACAATACACCATGTAAACCTACTAGCCCTATCAATAGAATGTTACATGCACATTCACCTACTCCTCCAAAGAGATGTACTAGCTCCGTGCTGTGGAGAAGCCAAGGTGCATTACAATATTGTCCAATCCTTCTTCAAGATAATATTAGTAGAATCTTAGCTGACCCAAGCCTATACAATGAGTTATGATCGACTATTTATAGCAAAGGGTGGGGTGACCCTTCACATTCCCCTTTGTGACCATTCAACTACTCTCATGACTCTTCACCTACTCTATGACTATTACATTCACTCTTGAGACTTTGACTTACACTTGACATGACTCAACAACATAAAGCACATGTACCCATGTGAACAATGGCTTGAACAAGCCAAACTAGACACTACTCTGAATTAGACAACTATAGAAGTCCAACTGCTCGACATCCTCATGTTGATCAATAGTAACATATTGGTGCCAAGATTGGTAGTCTATGATAGTGCCTATGTGTTCTGCTGTGAAATCCATCTGGAACATATACCTTGCCTCCATGGCATCCAGGTACACTGCTTGGGCTCCTCTGTCCAACTCATCTAAAAGAATGCATAACAATGTCCTCAATGTGGCTAGACCAACAAGATATTTGCACGTGATGTCTACACTAATAGGCACGTCTGGACAAGTGGCGATGCACATCAACTCATAGAAGTACAAGTCAATCTCCTATTCTACGTGCTTCTTGGTTTTCTCTTGGGTGAGATTCCCAAGTGATGGAATCACATATGTGTGCACAACATCCTCCATGCTCTTGAATACTTATGCATGGGAAGCCTATATGCTAGTGATGAATTGCGGTAGGTCTTCATAGTTCTGGATCTGACTCTAGATACGTGCTTCCATCTCAACCACATTGGCCTTCATCATCTTGGGAAAATGAAGCAGGGCTCCTATATACTTCATCATCCATGCTCACATGTTATAAACGGAAGCATGTATGTTCTTCAAGATGCAAGCTCTTCTTAGACATGGATGCTGCCATCTGTGAAGATGAACGACTGCTTAATGCATGGTATTGAACTTGGAGTACAATTCCCGCATAACTGTGTCCAAGGACAACACTTCCTTTGGTACTTCCTTCATCAGCTCAGCTTGGGTGGACATTATCACCAAGTCTCCTCCCTGATTGGCCACTTGTAGTTCCTTCGTCATTCACTCATTCTGAGCTATGAGGAAGCCAACATTAGAGCTAGTGGTTTTGATATACACTCTAGTTGCATTGGCCAAAGTAGTTGGGTCCTTGTGCACATCGATCATGATCACTTGTTCTTCAACTTGCTTGGGGGTTGTTCGGTCCTCTGGACTTGGTACTCTGTCAAGGTGCACAACTCTATTGAGAGATTCATCAAAGGAGATGTCATACATCTTTGCTTCCATCTGACCATCAAGGATCTCAGTGCATCCTTAGTCATTCGACCCTTTCTCATCATCTGGATGCATTGTAGCGGGTGAGTTGACCTCTCTATGGTGAGGCATGAGGTTAGTGTCTTGTTCCAATTTTTACTGCTCAATGTCTGCATCCAACTATTTGAAAGTCTGTTCTATCTCATGAGCAAAGTCATGTCCCTATGAGGGCTCACCCTGTTCACCTGATGCCAGTTGTTCAGAAGAATCAACTACTTGTATGGGTGCTTCTTCATCTGTCTACACGTGATGCACCCCTACTAAATCTACTATTTCTATGGTTCCTTCTTCTATTGGCACAACTCTTGTTCTTTCTAGAGTTTCTTCCTTAACTCATGCAACTCCTTCTCTATTTCTTCAATTCTCTTTTTATCTCTCTACCTTCATGCGATTCACTTCTTGCGCTACTGCCTCTTACATTGAATAGCCATAGTTGCTTGTTCTACAAGTGGATTTGCTCGAAAGTTGCAGCTTTGTTCCTCCTCCATGTACTTGAAAATACTTCTCTTCCCTTTGTCGTGCACATGTATGCTTGGCTTTGCTACCTCTACTGTTGCTGCTACTACTGGTGTTTTCCGTGGTGGTGCTTCATGTTGCCATGCTAACCATTCTATGGTGAAACCGACCTGTTCATTAGGTCTGGAATGATGGTAAAAATACCTCCATGAGTCTTCCTTGGCCCAATGAAATGCCCCATGGATCGAATTGAGTTGAAATCTCATGTAGTGATCCTTGACAATGCAATACAGATCATACAAGTTGAAGCTGCGGAGGTCAAATGGGTACTTCTTCATTTGTTTAAATTTAGCATCTGCTTGCTTGATGCTCTTGATCTCATATGACCTAGTCCGCAACAGAAGAGTGGGCCAAGGTGCCTCCTTCTTCTGCTACAACCTAGATGTTACTCCTGCTGAGACATGATACACTACTTCCTGCATGACAAGCATATCCAAAGAAAACATTGACAGAACATGTAGATGCTTCTCCGCACTGAACACTCAGATGAACGTGTCATCTGGTGAGGCATACCAATCTGCAATGCCTAAAAATGCCTTCATCGCTTCTTCTGACATGTAGGGTGGATCGTCTTCAAATATCATCATGTACATTAGGGTGACAAGATGGTAAGATAGATGTGTGATCACTCCTCTAAAGCTACACTCAAAGAATAGCTTTATAAATGTGCTCACAACAGCGTCCGCCAGTGACCATGCCCACTCTAAGCCTGGGAACTCATTTTGGGCACAGACTACATCTAGAATGTAGGCAGACATATAAATATTTACATGCATGCCTTCAGGCGATTGTCGAGCCTTTGTGACTTTCTCCTTCAACTTATGGGCTAGTATGCTGGACAAGTTACATGGTCTTCCTTCTCTATCCAATTGGTCCATTGCAACCACTGAACTTTGATGGAAGGTCTCAGTGCTTGCTTGGCCACTCAGTCGACAAGCGAGTATGACCAAGTATTGGTATGCCTTGCTCAATATCTTCATATTATAAATCTGGTTAGGGATCATCTTGAAAAAATTTGGCTTCTTTACCCAATCCTTCATAATATCTATGGAGTGTCTATGGAGTGGCCTCTGCTATTGGGCAATCTGAATGGAGGGGTCATGACATTCATGGGCTCATCCATCTGATACATCTCATCATAGTCTTGTTCCCAGAAGGCTGTAAGCTTCTTCCCACCAACACTGCTCAAAGTCATCATTTTGGGGTCAGTGTGCGAGACGATCCAGTGAATCATATCTGCACATGGGAACGCAGGGTATATGCATGCAATCCGGTATAGGTCAGACTTATGAATGTTCATGTACACCTGACGGTTTTCAAGGTCTTCCCCAAAAGTACCTGCAAATGTTTCATTCACGTCTTGCCACTTTATTTTGATGTCCTTGTCTAGATACAACTTTGTATCTTCATAGATTGGCATGCTAGAGGACACCTGTTCAACTGTTGTTCCAACTACAACACCATCAGTGTCCTGGGATCCTATTCTCTTGGAATCCATTGAGATAGATGAACATTTGAAATATTTGGAAATAAGCAACGTGAATCGAAAGAAATATGTCAGTGAAAACAAAGCAAATCTGGGGATGGTCACAGCACATATCTAGGGAACTGATGAGAAATATTGCGCAAATTTCACTGGGATATTGAGTGACTGGTTGCCAAAAAGGCACTAAATGCAGTCTGGACTAACTGGGGGGTTGAACTAGCTGTTGGATCTAAAAAATATGCAATTCAGTTGGGCAGTTGGCTGTTCGGATTTCACAATGTGTGATTCCAACTGGGACAGACTGTTGGCCCAAGGAGAATTTTGCGCAAATTTTTTGGCCAAGTAGCCACTGACCTCCAGAAATGTGCAATTGAGTCCAAGAGGTCAGTGTTGGGCTAGAATGCACAAATATGGATAGGAAGGTGAACCTGCCTTCTCCATATTACTCAATGTAGCCTTGGTGAAGGCAGAGACTAGGTCAAGGTGGGCCCTGTAGAATTATTGTAGAATTTTTCTACAAATCAGCTAGCTCTGATACCATGTAGAAATTCCCCACCTGTGGATCACCTAGTAATGCAATGTACTAAAGCAAAACACTTGATCTACTTCTACAAACAATTTAGTGGAAGCTTAATCAACCATGAGCAACATCAATAAGAACACATATAACTAATAAGAAGGAATCAACCACACATAACACAAAAGAATTTACCCGGGGAAGCACCTGCCTAAAACTCCATCTGTGTATTATCATACAAGTGGAAACTATAGTCTGGATTACACAAAACCTTAGCTTAGAAAATATCTAGCTCTCAGTAAAATCCCTCTACTACTCATAGACAGTCAAAGGATTCTCACAAACCTTCTCCTCTGCCCTCCAAGCCTCCTATTTCTAGGCACAGTTTTTCCTAGGTCATCCAACTGCAACCTGTGTAATTCTCACCTCACACACAACACTGACCTTTGAAATAACTGCACAAACCTGAAGGAGATAAATCCTCATCATGGATGAGCTTCCTTTATAGGAAAAATATTCATCCAACTGACAGTATATTGTCCCTTCTCTGATCTCAACTAGGTCTTTGTCTGAACTGACATGCTTGAGTTATTTAAGCTATAATATTCAGTTATCTGAAAATACCAGTTGTTACATGCATGCAAGCATTAACAAACTGAATCTCATTAATTTAACAACTTGTTAAATTAATCTAACTAGAATTGACTCAGTTAACTAAGCCAACTAATTACAACTCATAATTACAACTCATCCTTATCTCTTTAACTGATGGATAAATTCACCAATTAGTAGATAAACTATTGTATGTCCTCACACATACTTCAAGTTTGTTTTTCCTCAACTAATTAACTCATGGAGATTAATTAACTAATATTTTAAACTGTTGTTAAGACCAAATTCGTTTTTACTTCCTATTGATAGCCTAGGGATTGCTATAAATAGGAAGGTACCCAGAAATGCTATTTTTAGAACTTTCTATTTTTAGCAGTTTCACCTCTCACACAAGGTGGCCAATGACCTCACTAGCCAAACTGCTATTTTTAGACATGCTATTTTTAGTAGGTCTATTTTTAGCACATTCTAAATTTAACATTTCTTGTTGCACATTTTTCAACACTCCCTCTCAACAAGAAAGGCTTCCTCTCGAACCCGATCCTGTAACTCTGGAATGTTCTACATGCAACACATCTACCCGGTCCACTTGCTCCAACAACACATGGAACTAAAACACTCCCAATTGACCACTATGTTGGGATAGGAACATACTCTGATGTTGAAGCTCTACCTACTACTGACAAGTGCTCCCTCTCTAACATCTGCACTACTGCAACATCTCCATGCATCTCGCACCATTGCACACCTCTCTTTTCCACCTAAAACTGTGCAAAACACTTGTACCTCTCGCATTGTTGCAGCCTACTAGCTATGCGCTATCCTAGGATTCCCTGCACTATCACTCTCTCTGCCACTCCATCCGCATCTGTCTCTACCCAATCAGTTAGTTCCTGCTACTCCACATCGGGGCTCTTGTAGCAAGGTATCTTCCAAGAGGTTAGGTACCTCAAGGATCCTACCCCTCCTCCTTGGGGCGATCACTCTATATTTCCCCACCTCCTACCTAGAGGTATGGCTGCATGTGATCCCTCAGCCCACCTGGCTCAAAGTTTCCTCCTACTGGAGGTCTCTGTATGAGTAGATATCTCTACTCGATCTCCTCTCGAATTCCCCTGTTGTGGCTGCCAAAACCACCTGAAGTTGTTGCACCAATCGTGGCTCCTCCACAATCATTTCAGACTTCTTCTGGCTCTGCATGTTGAGAGGTAATATACCCTCCCTCTCAACCACCAAGTCTCTAACCTTTCTCGTGCTCCTCAAGGCTTTTCATGCATCTTGTACCTCAAGTGCATACAGGTTCTTGGCTAGCACACCAATCTATTTCCACTTTCCCACTTTCACGAAATTTTCTAGAAAAGGAACTAATTTTAAATCAGGGATATCTCCCTCATCTGAACTCGGATTCAACTGAATTATTGTAGAATTTTTCTACAAATCAACTAGCTATGATACCATTTAGAAATTTCCCACTTGTAGATCACCTGGTAATGCAATGTACTAAAGAAAAACACTTGATCTACTTCTACAAACAATTTAGCAAAAGCTTAATCAACCATGAGCAACATTAATAAGAACACATATAACTGATAAGAAGGAATCAATTACATATAACACAGAAGAATTTACCCAGGGAAAGCACTTGCCTAAAACCCCATCTCTGTATTATCATACAAGTGGAAATATAGCCTAGATTACACAAAGCCTTAGCTCAGAAGCTATCCAGCTCTCAGTGCAATCCCTCTGCTACTCATAGACAATCAAAGGCTTCTCACAAACCTTCTCCTCTTCCCTCTAAGCCTCCTATTTCTATGCACAATTTTTCCTAGGTCCTCCAGCTGCAACTTGTGTGATTCTCACCTCACACACAACACTGACCTTTGAGATAACTGCACAAACCTGAAGGAGATAAATCCTCATCATGGATGAGATTCCTTTATAGGAAAAATATTCATCCAATTGACAGTACATTGTACCTTCTCTGATCTCAACTGGGTCTTTTTCTGAACTGACATGCTTGAGTTATTTAAGCTATAATATTTAGTTATCTAAAAATACCAGTTGTTACGTGCATGCAAGCATTAACAATCTAAATCTCATTAATTTAACAACTTGTTAAATTAATCTAACTAGACTTGACTCAGTTAATTGAGCCAACTAATTGCAAGTCATAATTACAACTCATCCTTATCTCTTTAACTGATGGATAAATTCACCAATTAATAGATAAATTGTTTTATTTCCTCACATAGACTTCAAGTTTGTTTTTCCTTAACTAATTAAGACCAAATTCATTTTTACTTCCTATTGATAGACCAGGGACTACTATAAATAGGAAGGGACCCATAAATTCTATTTTTAGAACTTTCTATTTTTAGCAGTTTCACCTCTCACCCAAGGTGGCCAATGACCTCACTAGCCAAACTGCTATTTTTAGATGTGCTATTTTTAGTAGGTCTATTTTTAGCACATTCTAAATTTAGCATTTCTTGTTGCACATTTTTCAACAGGCCTGACTTGTCGATGGGCAAGAGAAAGAAAATAAGTCGATGAAATGCATGGCAACACTAAGTGATAGGAGAAGTGATAAAAAAATGCATGCAAAACATGAATGGAAGATGCAAACATATCAACATGCATGAGGGTGAGGCTATTCGCAGGTTGGGTGAACATCCTTGCAAAAGAGTTTCATGCATGTGACAACAGTGAGATATCAACAAAAATCGAAACATAGCTGGAACAAGCTAGAATATATTTGAACGACAACAGACATTCAAAGAAATCAAGCAAACAACACTCACACAAGAAAATACAAAAACAAAACTTACGTGTGAGTAGCTAAGATGGATGTGTCGAAGAGTCTTGGATGTGCTGTGGGATGTTAGAGATCCAAGATCGATGTGAATGAATGAGCTCTGATGCATCGAATAAATAAGTTTGGCCTCAAGACGCACATGCCACAAATCTAGGAAAAAGTGACACTTGGAGGGAAACTTCTAAAACAATTTTGCATGTAAACCCCGACTGCTAAAAATAGTTCCCTAAATCATGGGATACCTTTTCCATGTTTCCTCTTGCTATTCTGGGATGATCAAGTCACGCATGCATGCAAGTCATGTTTCCTCAGTCCCAGGTGGAACTGGTCAACTAGACTGTCTATGCATGCTAGTGCTCAACTGCTTGGGAAAAGTGCACATTCTTGACTGTAATCTGGGTTGACTACCCAAGGGGATTGCGCAACTTCTGGGCCCAGCAGCTGACTGTTTCCTAGATTTGCACAATTCTCACGCTAAACTATCTGTTGGTGGGAAAAATTGTGCAATCCTTGTTGGGAGGGTTGGTTGGCAGGATTGCACAATCCTGGAGACCAACAGGTTGACAGAGAGGATTGTGCAATTCCTGGAGGGAACTGCTAGTTTCCCTCCATGAATGTGCAATTTTAGGGGGAATATGCTCAGCCTATAGCAGGACAAGTCTGGGTAAGCAGCCTGTGAGGGGAATGGATCGGCTATGTTCAAGAGGCTACCTTTGCACGAGGAAATCACTGAAGCTTGAGTACTTGATGAATTAAGACAAGGTGTTGTGTCAGGTTGTTAGGGAGGCTCCAAAACAAGCTACAAAAAATTTTTGGAGGGTGGTTGTGGCTGCTACAATAGTCTTCCTTTGTCATAGTCTATTTTTTGGATCCTATTGGACATATGATGTAATTTGTATCCCCACTATGCATGTGATGGATGATGTAATAATTATTGTATTTCAATCATGTATAAACATTTGGTATATCCCCACTTGGTTGGGTAGATGAGTCAAATTTGGTGTATCCCCACTTGGTTGGGTGATTGATGTATGTTGAGTCATTGGTCTTAGGGAGGTCATACTCACTTAGTTGAGTTATAGAGTCATGTTATTCTTTTGAAACATATCTCTGCATGTACTCTTGGGGAGCATACACATCATAGTGTATCTCAAAGGGGGAGAATATCTTGGTTCACCCTTTGTCCTTGATGTCAAAGGGGGAGAGTATTTTGGTGTTGTTTGATATCTCTAATAGTTTCTACAGCTTGCATTAATCAACATCAATATGGTTTCCATCAATGTTCAAAGGTGGACATTGTTAGCATTATAATACAAGTGTTGTCGTTGATGGAAACTCACTCACAGGTCTGCTCAGATTTGATAAAAGGAAACTCACAATGTAACTGGACAATTCAGAGGTAACAGGGCATTGGTACAGAAGAAAAGGAAGTTGGAACAAAGGGCTACTGATCAGAATCAAGAAGTTGAAGGAAAAGGATTTTTACAAATAGTTTAAGCTGTATACGCAGGTTCACCTTGTAAAAACAATGTTTACATGGAGGTTCACATAAGAAAACAAGTTTATACATATGCACGCACTTCCATAAGAAGAAAAGCATGTATGGGCTAGAAAATTAAGGAAATTCAAGAGTAAAGGATACCAAGGGTCAATACCATGGTATTAGCCCACAATATTAAGCAGAGTAATGATTGTTTGATCCTGTCAAAGAATACCATAGGTCCTAAGTCTAGTTTTGGTCCGAGGTATTGAGGAAGGGAAAAACTATATAAGGAAGAGAAGATCAAAGGGCCAAGTGTGCAAGTGAAATGGTTTCTTGGGAATACTTCTATCTAAAGTATATTTGATGTCAGAGGGGCTATGATTATGAAAGAATCTGAAATATTTTGTGCACCTTGAATTCAATGTTGGATCAGGATCATGAGACTTGAAATAACTTATCATTGTGTTGTGGAGGTAAATCCCCTCTGCGGACAGAGGCGATCCCTACTAGCCCATATCGGGTCGAGCAACAATCATACAATGCTACCACGCAAGTTCCTAATTGCAAATTAAAGACCAATGATGAGGGCCTACCTGGATTCCAATGCTAGTGCTTGTAGAAGAGTTGATGCTCCCGTTCCTTTGCTCCATCCGGTCACGATCCCCACGATCTCCATGAATGGACACCTGCACATGCAAAGAATGACACAAACACAAACATAAAATCCAATAGATGCAACTATATATCAGTCAGAAAGGATATAACTCATCATCATTACAAAGAACAATAAGAGTGGAACCATAACAATAGTCATCTATTAATGATAAACAAAGAAGAATACAACCATAGGTCTGACGTCAAATCCTCCTGCTGGGCGATCAGCAGCACATGTCTTGCAAAGCTTGTTGGGAATGGGAACAAGCCTCTCTCTCCTTGATTATTAGACAAGAATATCCTTACTTAGATTTTGCCTTATGGGAATGAAGAAGGCTTCTTGTAGCATAAACTTGAAAATTTTCAATCTCTGGAACTCTGGAACTAGCTTGCCAAGGAAAATGGACAAGCTTTTATAGATGGAGGAAGGGGAGTTGGGATCATCCACAATAATCATGGGATTGGCTTTATCATTAAAGAAGCTTCAATGAGAGGTGGCAAACCACCTCCTCTCTATGGATATCCGAAGCCAAACCACCCAACTCAAGATAGATTCAATCCAGGAGTTGGTTAGGATGAATCTTCTGTTGTTAGTTTGTTAAAAAACACCACTTATTATGGTTGGCATGAGTGTGACTCTATGACAGAGTGCCAACTGGCGCGCCCTCTTTGGAAGATTTCCCCCATTGGCGTGAGTGCTACACTATGGAACCCCACCAATGGAAAAAGGGCTATTTTTAGGGGTTTTAAGTAGGAAATGTCTTCAGGGCAAATGAAGTTCATGTTCAGGAGAATGTAATGCAAGTGTTTGCAGGTCATGTCACTTCTCGTAGGTCCCAGAATGAGTCCTCCAAGATGCGGGAGAGGGGTAACAGGGACGGTGACAAATTGTTGTGTAAGAGATGCCCCCTAAAGCATGAGGCCCGAGAGAGAGAGAGGGGTGAAATGTTTTACAAGAACATGTCCATCCGAAAAAACGGCTGCCACAAAACCTGCGTGGAGAAGTACAATTGATATCTCAAGTACATGATATATGTGGTATGGGCGTAGCCATCCATAGCATAGTACATAAAAATCTAGATCCAAGGTATGGACGCAGCCATCCAGCGAGGATCGATAAGTAGACTCAAGCATGGTCATGGCCATCCAGTGAATGAGTCATGTAATAATCATAATAATCCACAAAATCATAACCTCGATCCCTACAGACAAAATCCAGGGTCTTGCGCTCCACCTCGACCCGAACAAAGTACAAGTTCAAGCATGCGAATATGGGAGTCGAAGTCGAACATGCATGAACATCGTCTGATTACCAGTCAATGATGAAAACTGTTAACAGACGCGAGAGGTACCACCAATAATGACAATGGCCCTCAAGGTACTATAGGTACAATCTACGGTGTGCGAATCAGTGAGCTGGTGTCGAACACCCGTAGAATCATTCAATCGGAGGCCAATGATGAAAACCTCATGTCGAACATGAAGAACCTGCCATTGAGGCATGCAGGCTCCAAGGCACCTCAAGGGAGTCTCTAGGTCAACTTCCTGGATAATGAGTTGAAGTCGACAGGAAGCGACCTTGATCGAAGGTAGGCCATAGTGTTTCCCACATCATCAACATGAGACAGAGGAAGGTAATGTTTTTTGTGAATCAGGATTATGTGAGTTATCAGAGGGAGGTTGATTATTTCGCAGAGGTCAACTTCTCTTGAACATATCAGCGGCACGACAGTGGACTTGGCAGTGTTTGACATCAAATGATCAGAGGTCATGGTGACAAGGCAACGAGCAGATGAGAGGTCAAACAGGATCACCCAAACCCACGGAAGCAAGTGAAAAAAGAGATGAGACGACCCCACCCAGACACGAATGCAGACAAGTACCATGTTCAAGAGCAACATACTGCTGACACGACAATGATTCTGGTTCGATTTTCCTCACCATTTCTGGCGAGTCCCCGATTATTTTTAATGACAAGCTTGATGGGGATAGCATTATGCTTGTAAAGCGTCATTTCGATAGAATCCAATGTCATCAAGTTTTAATGAGTCTGACAAAGGAAGAACTCGACACCTTTTCATGTTTAAAGAGTTTAAAAAGACAGCGAAAAAGTAAACTCCAAGGGTGTCGTTTTTCGTAAATTTGTGTCTCTCGAGCCCAAAAAGAATAAAACAATGCTTGAAAGAACCGCCCGACCATTACGATCGAGGATTACTTTTCATGATTAGTGATTTCGACCTGAAAAAGTAAAAAAGCGATCGAAACCACTTCATTTCGTAATCGTTAACGAACCTGAAACGACAAGGGCCCGACGATCATTTTGTCTTTACACGGTCAGAAAAGAGTTTAAAGATGACCGCCTCTTATTTATGTTTAGCGAGTCAAGAGGAATAACTCAACAATATTTTCATCTTTAAACGGTCATAAAAGAGCTGAAAGTAGACCTCCATTTTTATTGCAAATTAAAGACCAATGATCAGGGCCTACCTGGATTCCAACACTAGTGCTTATAGAAGAGTTGATGCTCCTGTTCCTTTGCTCCGGCCGGTCATGATCCCCACGAGCTCCGTGAGTGGACACCTGCACATGCAAAGAACGACACAAACACAAACATAAAATCCAATAGATGCAACTATATATCAGTCAGAAAGGATATAACTCATCATCATTACAAAGAACAATAAGAGTGGAACCATAACAATAGTTGTCTATTAATGATAAACAAAGAAGAATACAACCATAGTTCTGATGTCAAATCCTCCTTTGGCTGGGTGATCAGCCACACATGTCTTGCAAAGCTTGTTGGGAATGGGAACAAGCCTCTCTCTCCTTGGTTATTAGACAAGAATCTTCTTACTTAGATTTGGCCTTATGGGAATGAAGAAGGCTTCTTGCAGCATAAACTTGACAATTCTCAATCTCTGGAACTCTGGAACTAGCTTGCCAAGGAAAATGGAAAAGCTTTTATAGATGGAGGAAGGGGGGTTAGGATCATCCACAATAATCATGGGATTGGCTTTATCACTAAAGAAGCTTCCATGAGAGGTGGAAAACCACTTCCTCTCTATGGAGATCCGAAGCCAAACCACCCAACTCAAGATAGATTCAGTCTAGGAGTTGGTTAGGATGAATCTTCCGCTGTTGGTTTGTTAAAAAACACCATTTATTATGGTTGGTGCGAGTGCGACTCTGTGACAGAGTGCCAACTGGCGCGCCCTCTTTGGAAGATTTCCCCCATTGGCACAAGTGCTACACTATCGAACCCCATCAATGGAAAAAGGGCTATTTTTAGGGGTTTTAAGCAGGAGATGTCTTCAGGGAAAATGAAGTTCACGTTCAGTGGAATGTAATGCAAGTGTTTTCAGGTCATGTCACTTCTCGTAGGTCCCGAAATGAGTCCTCCAAGATGTGTGAGAGGAGTAACAGGGATAGTGACAAATTGCTGTGTAACACATTGAATGTTCTGATATTGGTTGGGCTAGATCTGATTTCTTACACATGTCTTATTCTATAAATGTCATGATATAGGTATGTCTAAAGTCTGGAATAATAGTGAAGTCGTGAGTTAATATTTGCATATGTATACACTAGTTTGCCTTGGTAAAGGTGCGTGTACACGTAGGTTTGACTCTTCCAAGTAGCGTATGCAAAGGAAAACCCTATTGTTTAGAAATGGCTAATCTATCTGATCACTGTTGTTGTTTTACTATTGTTTGTCAATGAAGTCTTCGTAGATCTGAATGTAAAACTAAATGCATAAGGAGTTTGTGTCTGATTGATTGATTTATTAAGTGAGAAGGCTTATCTTTGATGTTGAATGTCTAGATCTCTGCAAATTGACAATAGATGTTTAGAATATTATTGGTTAGTAAAGATATGATTCATAAGTTGTTATGATTGAGTAGTTCTAAAGGTATACACAGGTTTTGTTAAAGGAAGTAGCGTATACACGCAGGTTAGTTTCATTTAAGTAGTGTATGCATTTTGATATATGATTTTTGAGGTTGCAGCTGGTTATGAACGATGATGTAGGTTTTTGGGTTCAACATAGTGTTCCAGTGACAATAATCTAGTTGTTTAGATTAAATGATTGTTGATTGATGCAGTTTGAGTTTCATTGTTTCTTATGGGTCCAGTATGAAAAATTGACTAAATGAGGCCTTCATATTGTATTGTTGTGTACCAAGAGCATCCAGTCTATAAATTAATGAAACACGCTCCTTGGAGGAAGAGAGAAGGTTGTAGCCTTCTGTGGGTTGGTTCCTACGTACTAGTAAACACATCAGCTAATGCAAGAGCTAGGGGGTTGTAGCTCCCTTCCAGTAGAAGATGGAAAATGAGAGAAGGTTGTAGCCTTCTATAGGTGGGTGCCTGCATATTGTTATGAGTATGCACCAGTACAATATTGTAAACAAATTCTCTTTAGATTAAAAGAAGACAAATGACAGCAGTAGGTGGTTTTTCTCCCGCAATGGGTTTCCACCTTAAATCTTGGTGTTCATGTGTGTTTTTTATGTGTGATGGTTTACTATGTTATTACTGCACATAGTTATTGTATAATAAGATACTGATGCACTGATTAAAAGTTAACACATGATAAACTAACTAAATCATAAGTTCTCTAGGTATATGTTGGTTTCCTTAATCACAGTTGCATACACATGCAAGTTCACTTCTCTGAAGTAGCATATATAAATCTGTTTGGGAATTGAAAAGTTATTGAATTGCAAATACTGATTCACCCCCCCTCACAGTATTATTTCCAGCAATCCCTTGTTTCATGATGATTGGCATGCCTTAGAGTAGATATTAAGATTATGCATGTTTATTTGTCACTAGTGTGGGTAGATCTTGTGTTCCTTTGGGGCCTAAGATGACCCCCACAACCTCCTAATACCCATGGATTTCCTTTTGATAGTCTACTGAATAAGAGAATGAATATGCATTTTCTTAATTTCCATTCTTCAAATTCTTGTTGTCCTATTCTAACTTGAAAAGTGAGAAGAGCTTTGATCTTGTCTTTTATAGGGTTTGTTGGAATTTCCCTAAATTAGCGCATCCAATTCCTTTCTTCCTTGTCCAGTGATTGTTGGTATTATGTGTATTTGAATTTTCTTTGTAAATGTTCCACCATTAGTGTTTTTTCTTTGCTGATTGTAACCATTATATTTTTTATTTCTCATTTAGATATTGCTCTATTTATTGCAATCTAAAGAAATTTCCACAATATATACTTTGGAAAGGATTTCCATATCCACCAAAATAGCTATTTTTATATAAATGAACCTCTGTGTATTCTACTCCATTTTTGGAAGATATCATTCTAGTGCGTTGGTGATTGAATCTACGATTTAATCTAGAAAATGATACCTCACATGCCCGACTTGCAAAGATACAACTAAAAAATAAATTATTACAATTTTTCTCTAAATTCCTCAACATTACAAACTAGGTTGGGCTTGGTATTCCTCTCTATTAGAGGATGTTACTAGTTTGTATTCTTTTGTGCACAAGTAACCAACCAAAAACATAAATCTTCGGGAGGCCATCTGAGGACCACACCTTCGTATTGCTGAAATTCCCTTGTGGTGACAAGGTACTTTAAACCCACAAGCCTATTAAGGGTCTATCACAGATAACAAGTTCCCAACTCACTTAACGCCATGACACACTCATGCATTTCAATAAATAAACAATAGGAGGATATTAAATCGTGCACCTTTTTCCTAGAAGGTGGATATTTGGTGAAGCTAGCTAGGGTTACTCTAGAGATCCCTTCTCCTAAGATCCTTACAATTGTTTATGCACACCAACAACAAAACTCACAAAATATATCCTCCTGCAACACCCATTACCATTAGTGTAATAACCCAAATACAAATACATTAATCGTTAAAGAAAAAGAAAATTTCTCGAGTGGGGGAGTGGATTTTTTATATTATACGATAATCAAGAATATAAGTCACTCTTCCATATCCCTTTTTCCATGTTACTCCTCTCATCATAGCTCATTTTCAAGGCACACAAAAACTACAACTTATCGCAAGGAGTTACACAAGTCTCCAATATGACATCACTTCATTATAAGGAACTTTTCTTTGTTTATTCCATGGAGGGAATTTATTTTATAGATGGCTTCGAGGGGTGATTGTAATGCATCTAGACAGTTTGTTGACCATGTTTAATGTAGTCCTATTGATGATATTGTAAATTCATCAACCAAGGGGTCTCCCCAATGCGATGTCCCAATTAGACCTCACACTGTTTGGAATAGGAGCCCCATCCAAATTACTGGCTCGCTTTCCATGTATTCTTACCTATGTTCCTTGGATCTAACTATCATCAAGAGAGAAGAGTGAAAATGTGCCTTCAAAAAGAAAGGGGGTGTTCCTGGTGAGTGTTTGGTCATATGCGTGTCAAATTTATTTTAGTGCAGAGGGGGAAGAGATGTGAGCATCTAAGATAGAGGTAATAGTACCACCCTAGTAGATACATAAACAAGAAGAATACGTTCAACATCCAATGGAATAGTCCACAAGATGTGATGATCATTGCAACTAATACAATAAGAAAGATTTATCTAATACCCATTAGAATAGTCCACAAGAATGCGACAATGATAATAACACTTAAAGAAAATTCTCAATATGATAAGTACCAAAATAACAAAAATAGTTCAACTACTTTAGCATAAATTAAATTAAACATGAATTACAAACATTCACATAATAGTCTTACAAATATTCATAATCGATGCATGAATAACGTGTTGGTTGTTAGCGTCCATTAGTTCCAGTGATCAAATTTAGTCTTTCATATTGTTTACAGAGTCTTAGGTCAAATTATTATATTTTCAAATAAAATTTGACAACTTTCTTGGTTGTCAAATGGTCGTAAGTCATTGTTTAGGAATCATTTCTACTCCCTCCACTTATTCAAGGTCACAAGCAGCCATCATGGTCATGTCATCATTTCCTATTATAGGCCATCAAGTGAGTTAGTTTTTCATCATTTAGGTCATGGTCTAGAATATCCATTTGATGGTCATCATTATACTAGTCATCAATATCATTTAGGGAGTCATGTCATCCATTATGGTCATCATCATGGGAGTTAGAAATTAAGGAATAAAATTTGTCAAAAAGAATCCAAGTACATCTATTTCACATGGATATGCAACCTTCCTATTGAATAAATGATGTCGCAGTACAAATCACATCACCAAGTCATTATGTTAAAGTACACATGATGTCACCACACTATCAAGCCAAAATCAAGTTTCTAATCTATAAAGGAGCATAAAATAATTTTAAAACCTCATTTCATTCTTCCAAAATCTCCAATAACTCCTATCTACTAGTTTGATACTTTCCATAGCTATCAGAATTCCAAATTTCACCACCACTACTCCTCTCATCTATTTGATGCACTTCTCGAAGTAGTTGCTATGATTTTCATTTTGAGACCAAAGGGAGGGAAAGAATTTTTAGCTTTCATCACAAATGCTTCAAGTCCTCTTTAAAATAGTAATTAAATCTTCATAAATGATCAATGTAGTCTTCTTTCCTCAAAAATTGATTGAAATCTATCCCTAGGTTTTTGTTGCACTTTCTTGCTGTGTTTTTCCTTTTCATGGAATTTTGCTCCTTTTGAGAAAAAACCCCTTGTTTCTGAGCCTACACACCCTTAAATACTCTCATCAAACACCGATTATCATTCCCCACACTTAAATTCACTTATTTTTTCATTTTCCCTCACAACCCTAGCTAGTTGGTGTGCTTCTAGCTTTAGGTTTGTGTTTTTCCTTCCCCCCCCCCCTCTCCTTACTCACTCAATTAGAGGAATTCCACTCCCATTACCTCCTCAACATATATACCTACCCCCATAATTTCCTCATAAATTATCCTATCCTCCTTCCCCTTCATTCCCTTCCCTCAAGTTGTTGCACTTTTAGCTCTATGTTGTTATCCTACAGAAACACAACAACTATTTGTTTCACCAAATTAAAGTTTGTATTTTGAATAAATGGGAAAGTAATTATGAAGACTGGAGGAGGTTTTTGTCCATAAAACACCCAAAACAATAAACTGTCTCACTTTTTTAATATACTTTATGATCCGGGAGATATTCCCAAAATACATGTTTATACAAGAGAGTCGCTGCAATTTTGACTCTATTTTTGGTCATCATTTTCAAAATAGGTGTTTGACCCAATTAAGATGAATTTTGGAAAACCAAAGGATATTTTTATTAAGGAAAGACTCAATCACAATAATATCTCTTTGTTTCTACACATGTATCATATATTTGGAAGTATGCAAATTTACTAGAGGCCTATTTCATAAAATCAAATTCTCCATGTTTTCTTGTCTGTTTTATCCATTATTTTGTGGCACGGATTCCAAAAATATGGGAACAAATTTCATAAACATGAGAGAGGTTTTTATCTAAAACAACCTTATCTACATAAACCTCTCCAATTTTTGTAAAAATTATTATGGTTAAATAGAGATCAGTTCTTCTTTGACCCATATGTTTTCACTGCGCTTCTAGGTGACTTGTTGCGCTTCTATCAATGAAGGTCATAATGCATGTAAATGGTGAAAGGTCGAACTAGGGTTGAGGTAGATGATTGTACATAAGTTTCAGGTAATTGAGTTTGTTAGTGGTTATTTCCGTGAATAATCTTGTAATTTAATTCCTTGAGAGTCAAACTCAATCAGTTAGTTTAAAAGGGGAAGTGGTTTCTAACTCCCCTAGAATTTGGTAATGGTTAGAGAAGATCAAGTAATCAGTTCCTATGAAGGAGGATTCGACCCCAAAGAGGGGAAATGTTGTTTTTCATGTATATGTATTCAGAATGAACTGATAGAGAGGGTTGGATTCTTGAAGCTCATCTCTTGGGCTAGCGTACTATACATTTTTGCAGAAATATAATAGATAGTTGCAGTTATTTTTATGGGATTCTTGTGTTGTGATTAGTGACTCTGTTTTTCCTATGTTTTCTTATATATTTGATTATTAGAAACCATATACTTTCTTCTTATGCTTTATCTCATGAGCTTTAAATAGAAATCATTATTTTAATGCTCTATTTCGTTTGGGATTAACATTCTATGTTTTCCTTCTGGATAAGTGAATTCATGTTTTTTCTCACTTAAAGTCCTACTATATTCTCCTCACCAAACTACACTGAAAAACCAATTTTTTTCCACTGATTGTACCTACCTTACCCCATATTATGATTGCAACTGACGTTTAGGATTACTTGACCAAGTTCTGAGACGTAGTGCTCTTTATCTAGCAAACCCTAATCAAACCCTGTTGAGCTGACACCTAGCCTAAAATCCATAAATTCTCCAATCATTTCCAATAGTTGTGAGATTGTTTTAGAGAGAACGCTCTCTGTTTTGGCAGGGCTAGCTACCAAGTCTGAAGTTGGTTTAAGGTTACCTCTTTGGTTTCCTTTCTCAGCCTTGGGAAGCTAAGGAGTTCTAACTTTTTTGGAGCTATTGTTGGGGATCGAAAGTTAATATTCTCAGGGAAAGATTGTTCACATTGTATATCTAATTGCTGATGGTGGATAGAGATTAGACACAGGAAGGCTAAAGTCATTCACCTGCTGACTCCAAATTTATCCAAAGACTCCACTAGCATTAGGATCCATAAATCAAGGTTTTATTAGTGATTCCACAAGTAGAAGAATCAGTAGCCTAAAGGATGCCTTAGTTCATCTATTGTTCTCAAGATGGATTCAGTGGCTAGAAGGTATGATCCTATGAATCATGCTCACATTCCTAGTTTTCCAAATCAAATTCCTTGCATAAATTGGCAAACTTATTTGCCAAAATTCATAAATGGAAACAAGGATGAGGCTATTCTACATCTAATAAAATTTCATTGGCATATACATAAGCTTTGGATTAGGTTTCATGAGGATTGTTTGATGAAAATATTTATGTCTACCCTGGAAGGGAAAGCATGATCATGGTATGAAGGGTTGAAGCTAGGTAGCTTATTCTCTCTTAAAGATTTCCACACAACATTCTTTGAGTTTTATGGAAAATCTCATCATTCATTCTTTTTGTTTGATGATTGTTGTGAATCATGTGAAGATTTCATTCAATACCTTGAAGAGGCTTTTGGTGATGAAGAGTGTCTGGATTATAAGATCATAGAGGCCCTTTATGAGTTTTCTTCCCAACAGAAAACAATAGAGATTAGATGCTTTGATACAAAGGATCATTCATAGCACACATCAACTCCTTCTTTGCTTGAATATGAGACCGATATACATCCTAACAGTCAGGAAGAAATTGGTCCAAGTCAAAATTCTGAAATTGCATGTACATAAAACTTAAGCATTGAACCATATTATGGTGATGATCATCTACTTTTGCAAGGAAATAATGAACAAAAAGTTGTTTTCCTTGATTCTTGTGACAATCAAATTGATATTCTTCCTATTGAAGCACATGAGGAATCAAATATACTTGAAGTGGTTGTTGCATTTAAATTTTTCCATGAGCATCCAAAACCTTGTATTTTGGATGAGAGGTATGAAGATAGTCATTCACTTGTTTTTTCAAATTGTTCTTTCTTTGTGTTTTTATTTCAAGATCAGGTTTGTGAAGACCAAGGTGAGGTTTATGATGAAATGCATGAACAAGGATATCTAGACATTCACCACTCATATGTATCTCCATCTCATCCATTTTCAGAAACACTATTCCAAGGGTAGATTCTTGCAAATCATAATTTTGAATTGGCATGTGTGGAAGTTTCACACAATGTAGTTACGACGGATAATAATCATCAAACATTGCAAGCAGATTATGAAGAGTAGAGCTGTGATAAAGAATATTTTGCTGAGTTTGTTCTAGAGCCTCTTGCACGTGATGATTTTCCTCTAGGTTCAGAAAATGAAAAGTCTGCTGAAGAAGAGTAGTTTCTCTCAGATCCTATGGATGTGCACATTTTTTCTATTAATAGTATGGTTGATTCAAACGCATATTTTCAAGAACAAACTTCAATTATTCCTTATGCAAATGAAAAACTTGATGAACATATTTTCTTCTTTTATCCTCACAAAATTTTTTCATCAAGAAATGAATGGTGTGCTTGTATTTCTACTTGATTTTAGGATAGGGTAACATTTTAGATTGTTGAGGATCCTTTTATTGATATGTTGAAGCCATATGGGAAGATGACTTTTCTTATATTTATGGATCTTGAGCACATGTTCAGTGGACACTTGGAGTTGCCTATCTTTTGTTTTTTCTTCCTATTCAAGAAAACTGTGAGCAAGATTCAAGTAAGTAGCCATTTGTTGGATTGGTTACACTGGAGTGATCATTTCACATGATTATATATTATATATATATATATATAATAGATAGATAGATATATCTTCAGAAGGTGTGTGGTTTTCATCAAGATTTGAAGCCCGAGGTGAAGGCCATATAATCTCGATGTTCTTCTGCTATAAGTAAGTTTAGTCACTAGTCAAGTTTTTGAGTCAAAACAAGAGAACTTTTGTTTTTCTCAGTTTAGTTAGTCAGTCATTTGAGTGTCAAGTTTTGGTATATGACTCCATTTCCCAATGGATAAGGCTACATGGTCTACGATGTTCTTGACACCTCCTAAAGGAGCTTCCATCCTCATTGGAGCCAATGTTAGTGTCCATTAGTTCCAGTGATCAAATTTATCTTTCATATCTTTTATAGAGTCTTAGGTCAAATATTATATTTTCAAATAAAATTTGGAATCTTTCTTGGTTGTCAAATGGTCATAAGTCATTATCTAGGTGTCATTGCTACTTCCTCCACTTATTCAAGGTCACAAGAAGCCATCATGGTCATGTCATCATTTCCTATTATAGGTCATCAAGTGAGTTAGTTGGTCATCATTTAGGTCATGGTCTAGAGTATCCATTTGATGGTCATCATTATACTAGTCATCAATATCATGTAGGGAGTCATGTCATCCAATATGGTCACCATCATGGGAGTTAAAAATTAGGGGAAAAAATTATAAAAAAGAATCCAAGTACATCTATGTCATAGGGAGATGCAACCTTCCTATTAAAGAAATGATGCTACAGTACAAATCACATCACCAAGCCATTATGTCAAAGTACACATGATGTCATCCCACTATTAAGCCAAAATAGAGTTTCTAAGCTATAAAGGAGAATAAAATAATTTAAAAACCTCATTGCATCCTTAAAAAAGCTCCAAGAACTCCTATCTATCAGTTTGATACTTTCCATAGCTATCAGAATTCCAAATTTCACCACCACTGCTCCTCTCATATGTTTGTTGCACTTCTGGAGGTAGTTGCTGTGATTTTCATTTGGATACCAAAGGGAGGGAAAGAAGGTTTAGTTTTCATCACAAATTCTTCAAGGCCTCTTTAAAGTAGTAAGAAAATCTTCATAAACCATCAATGTAGTCTTCTTTCCTCAAAAATTTATTGAAATCTATCCCTAGGGTTTTGCTCTGCTTTCTTGCTGCATTTTTCCTTTTGATGGTCTTTTGCTCATTTTGAGAATAAATTCCCTTGTTTCTAAGCCTAAACACCATTAAATAACCTCATAAAACACTCCTTATCATTACCCATAATTAAATTCACTTATTTTATCATTTTCCCTCACAACCAAAGCTAGTTGTCACGCTTTTACTGTAGGACAATGTTTTTCCTTTTCCCCCGTCTTTTCTCACTCAATTGGAGAAATTTAACTCCCATTACCTTCCTAAAACATATCCCTACCCCCCATAATTTCCTCAGAAATTATTCTATCCTCCTTCGCCTTCATTCCCTTCCCTCAAGTTGTTGTGCTTTTAGCTCTGTGTTGCTATCCTACAAAAACGCAACAATTATTTGTTGTACCAACTTCAAGCATGGATTTTGAAAAAAATGGGAAAGTATCTTGGAAAAATAGATGAGGTTGTTGTTCATAACATACCCAAAAAAATAAACTCTCTCATTTTTTTAATATAATTTATGATCTATGAGATATGCCCAAAACACATGTGCTACAAGAGAGTCACTACGCTTTTGACTTTATTTTTGGACATAATTTTAAAAATAGGTTGCCGACCTAATGAAGATGAATTTTGGAAAAAAAGGGAGGTTTTGGTTAAGGAAATAATAAATCACAACAAATTCCTTCAGTTGCTACACAGGTATAATATATTTTGAGATATTCAACTTTCTTGGAAGCCTATTTCAGGAAAATCAAATTCTCCAATTTTTCTTGTCTGTTTTAGTCATTATTTTGTGGCATAGATTCGGAGAATAGAGGAAAGAATTTCAAATACCTAAGAGAGGTTTGTCTCCATAAAGACATTATATACAAAAACCTCTTCCTGTTTTTTAAAAAGTATTATGGGTAAAGAGATATACATTTGTGTTTGACCCATATTTGTTCGTTGGGCTTCTGAGTGACTTGTTGCGCTTCTGTCAATGAAGGTCTTAATGCATGTAAATGGTGAAATTTCAAACTACGGTTGAGGTGAATGACTGTACATGATTTCATCTAAGGTTATTGATTTTTTTAGTGGCTATTGTAGTGAATAATTTTGTAATTTAATGCCTTGAGAGTCAAACTCAGTCAGTTAGTTTAAAAGGGGAAGTCGTTTCTAACTCCCCTAGAATTTGGTAATGGTTAGAGAAGATCAAGTAATCAGTTCTTATGAAGGAGTATTTGACCCCCAAGAGGGGGAATGTTTCTTTTCATATATATGTAGACAAAATGAATTGATAGAGAGGGTTGGATTATTGAAGCTCATCTCTTGGACTAGTGTACTAAACATTTTTGCATAAATATAATAGACAGTTGTTGCTATCTTTATGGGATTCTTTTGTTGTGATCAATGACTCTGGTTTTCCTATGCTTTATTATATATTTTATTATTAGAAACCATAGACTTTATTCTTATGCTTTGTCTCATGAGTTTTAAATATAAATCATTATTTTAATGCTCTATTTTTATTGGGATTATCATTCTATGTTTTCCTTCTAGATAAGTGAATTCATGCTTTTTCTCAGTTAAACTCCTACTATATTGTCCTCGTCACACTACAATGACAAACCAATTTGTGCCACTAATTTCTCCTACCTCGCCCCATCTTATGACTGCAACTAATGTTTAGGATTACTTGACCAAGTTCTGATACCCAGTGCTCTTTATCGAGCAAACCCTAATGAAAGGCTAGTGAGCTGATACCTAGCCTAAAATCCATATATTTTTTAGTCATTTCCACTAGTTGTGAGATTATTTTAGAGATATCCCTCTATGATTTTGTAGCGCTAGCAACCAAGTCCAAAGTTGGTCTGATGGTACCTCTTTGATTTCCTTTCTCAACCTTTGGAAACTAAGGAGTGCTAACACTGGCCAAAAGGTTTATTATATTAAGTAATATTTCCAAGGCACATGTATACAATGAACACCACTAGGTCCAATTGTGTAGCATTGGAGCCACTCCTTGCTCCTCAAAATAACTAGCTAGTCTCTCCAATGCCTTGTCGAGGGAGCCAACGTGAAAGTCCTTTGCTTATACAATGAGGATGTATATATAACCAATGAGGTGATACTTCACCTTCTTTGTGGCTCTTTGACTACCCTCATGGTTGTTTCACTTCCTATGACTTTTCAAATTTTACATGACTCTTCATAGTTTGAATGTTCTGTTTGGACTTCCACTTTAAAATACATCTTGAATAGATAATTACATGATCAAAAATAATTATGTCGCATGTGACACTGATGACATCCATTACATGATGATGTGGTAGTGCTAAGATGTCCTTTTTCTTATTCTTTATTTTCATCTTCAACAAGAGATGTATCCAATGCTTCATCTTCATGAGAGGATATGATTTGTTCTTCATATCTACCCTCTAAATGGTTGTGAATTAGATAGAGTATTCATGTGTTCCTCATCTTTTCTATTCTATTATAATCTAGTGTTCCTTCATCTTCTCGTCTGATGGTCATATTATATTTCCAGCTCCATGTGTGTCTTCTAGCATATCTTCCTTCTCCTTCTCCTTCCTCATCATATTGCTAGAGCATGATAGAGTTCCTATAGCTACAATCCATTCATGGAAAGAGGACATCAATCTAATAAACCCCTATCTAATATGTTGCATGATGATCCACTAACTGAGTTGGAACCGAGTGGCCAATTGAGGGAGAGGCTTAGTGACTATGCAATTTCACAGCTCAAGAAGTCAAGGGTTAGGCTTGATCCTTGAGACTGCAAAATGTGTAGTTTAGGCTTGTTCTGAGAAAAAATATTGTGTGGTTGGGGAGCTCAGAGAGCTAGGCTGAGTGTTTGAACATTGTTTTTTCCCATTGTGTGGTTTTGGAAGAAAGAGGAGCCCAAGTGATTACACAATTATGCAGTTCAAAAGCTCAGGGTTGAGACTTGAGCCTTGAAACTGTGAAATGACCAGTTTAGGTTGGATTGTGTAGGCATATTGTGTAGTTTTATGGCTCAGTGTATGCTTGGTGATTGCATAGTTTCACAATTGAAGAGCTCAGGGTTTGGGCTTGAGCTCAAAGATTGCACAATGCAAAGTTGGGGCTAGGCTAGAGGTCTAAATTGCGCAATTCTAGGATCCAAATTCTGTGCTTAAACACTAAAACTACGCAGTGCACTGTCCTATGAGGTAGGAAATGTGCATTGGGTAGTGTCAAGGGATACGGTTGCAACTTGAGGGTTGGAACTGTAGAATGCACAGTCTCGGAAGGTCAGACAAGGCTAGGTTGAAGGGAAGTTTATGAAAAATGGTTAAGTGTGGGATCAATGAGATTGATGTGAACAGTGATATGACTTGATTGTGATCACATACTTAAAACACTTGATGACATAATGACATAGATCATCCACAACACATTAACAACATATTTCCCTAAATTCGACAACTTTGCGATGACTTTACGACAAGTGCAACACTAAAGATATGCTTTGCCATGATCGTGACAACACTTGTGCGACAATGCTTAAAATTTTGGAAATGAGTGCGATAGGTGTTTACATGGTAATATAAACTCATTTTCAGAAAGATAAACCCTTGAAACCACCAAAATGAGCTTATACACATTGTGCAACAACTAAAATGCGTAAAGATGTCATTTACTTTATGAAGAGAAAAGGGAGAGTGACACTTGCGATATGCGAATGCTATTGAAACTGACACATGCCATAGCTAAGATAATATGAAAATGATACTAATTAAAGCAAAAGCAAGTAAGAGTGACATTCAAAAGCATGAAAATGACACTCGTGAAAATGAAGGTGCACAAAAGGGATAGTTGAAAAACTCACCAAAATGAAAGTACAAATGTAGCCAAAAGTGAGGGATAGTTAATGACAGTGCACAATAACTATCGATATAGGTTGAAGATTTCACATACAATGTCTTGACAGACTATGCTTATGTTTGTTCAAGCTTGCGTGGAAGAATGTGTTCATGAACTCATTGCAAATTGACCATGCATGAGAAAGTGACTTCAATCGATTAAGAAGTGACCATGAAAGGACCGATCGCAAGATCCATAGTAAGCTCCTAAGTTCAAATATAGGAGAAAATTTGGATGGTCTTTGTCACAGTGAAAACAAGTCCTTTCATCCTTATCCTTGAAAAGTGACCATCTTTAACCATTTTTTCTCTTACGCATTCACACTTCCACTTCAACTCTATTTTTCTAAGTAACTAGAGAGTTGTTGATCCCTTCAACTCTTCCTATCAAGACATGAGGAGCATTATTAGGCTTAAGAATGTTGTATTCTATTGTTTAAAGTGTGTTGAATTTTCAAACTTCATTTTTCCTAGAGTTTCCTTGGACCATTTTCTGCATTCTAGTGTTCATATTGATGTCCTTCCCTAATGAACCCAATGGGGTGTCATTTTGAGCTATGGAAAACTCTGATGGTGACATTTTTATCTATGGAGGAATATTATGGTAAAATTTTAATATATAACGTATTCCTCTTGATGTATGAGGTTAGAAGAGAAGATTATGGATGAAATACATTACAATAATCTTAGTGAGTGAGCTAGAGGGAGGGAATCAAGGATGTGAGATATGCAAAGGATTCTAAAAGTCATAATAAAATACATAGAAAATACATCCCCAAGGTAGGTATACCCATACTTATTAATTAAATAATAGAGAGATGTTTCTTACACAACATATTTATAGACTCATGTCATCAAGAACTAATCATGAAACGATGTAGATTTGTATCACAATAGATATTGGTAGGGATACAAAAACCAAGAAAAATGCCCTAAATGATGGCCCTTTAAGTACATAATACATTATCCAATGCAGCGTGGGGGAGGCAATGTGCTTAAGTAAGGTATCCCCATGCCCCAAGGTCTTTGAATCATCTTGATGGTACAAATTGAATACATGCAAATGAATGAGTTGATGTTGAGAATGTAGGGATACCTTCTAATTACCAGGTGTTAGAAACCTATTCCTTAGGGATTAAGTGAAAACATGTAAATATGTAAATAGATTAATTTGAATAGCTAAAAAACAACTTGGAATTGAAATTCCAAATGTCACCACTTGGAATTGAAATTCCAAATGTCACCACTTGGATGTGTATAATGATGTTCGCACTAATGGAAATACACAATTGGGATTTACGTTCCTATCTTGACATGATATCCTAGTGCAACTCCCAAATTTAAGAATTCTTATGCCCCTTTTAACTTGTCTCTGGTTGTCTTCCCAAAATTTCTACATTCTTTTCCATCCCTGTGTATTTGTAGTCGTAAAGGATGTTTTCTCTTGCCTAAATTATTAGGTGACCTACCTGAATTGTGCATTGGCTAGTCCACTGGCTTGTCTATGTTATCCTAGCATTTTAGATAGTTTGTTGGCATGTCAATAACAAAAAAATATATATTCCTTCTTTCTCCATGCAGTGCTACATGTGGAAGACTCATTGACACTAGTTTGAGTCTTCTCCTCATCTTTCAAATCGCTCACAATTTAACGACCAACACTCTGAGGTTTGACTCCCTACATCTCGTACTGATCCCTATATCTAGTTTGTATGCTCGTTCATTTCCTTTGTGGGAGTGATGTGCAACTTATTTTTGAGAGATAATTATTGACAAATTTATCCTTGAGTGTCGAACCTAAATATGAAGTGGAGCAAAAGTTGGATTTTTGCAAACAAATGAACTACCCACAATTGTTTTTCCAGATTGGTTGGCTTTAACAATCTTTCCACATTAAGCATATAACTTCATGGATTATAAACATCATTGTTGAGGATATTACAGAGTCACTTAGAGTCCTTTACTACTATATAGATGGGACGAAAGCATCATGTGGCATCTGGCTCTGTCATCATGTTCAAATAAGGAGAAAAAGCGTTAACGGGAAATATGCATGATGTATTGTTATTACCAATAATATCATTCTTCATATTGTTAGTAGAAAGAATGTGGAGTTTCGTGGTTTTATTTTTTTTTCATTTATTTAAATTATAACAGTTGGAGGCACCAATGATGTAATTGATGTGACAACCATTTTTTGATAGAAAAGTGATAAGACCCATAATAGAGAAGATTGTGTTTGAAATTCCATGATTCAAATTGATTAATTAATCTCCCATGCCTTCTAATATTCTGTGAGTATTCATCATTATAGAAACAAAAATTCTTATCCTTTTAGTAATAATATTTAAGATTTTAGTAATTTCAAGATTTTGGGATTGTTGATTAATAGTTCAAGATTGTTGATTGTTGTTGGGTTCTAAATATATTTTAAGCATTATGGACATTATAGGCCACTGAGGGTTTATTTTCTCTGGAATTGTGAGGAAAATATCAATATAGAGTGATAGAAAATTATTGTGAGGATGCACCCTCTTATCTCTATTGCAGGTGTGGTGCTCACTAGAAAATAAAATTTCCATGAATGGTTGAGAAATATCGGACACACCATTATCTTCAATGGATTAGGGAAAGGTGTATGTGAAGGAGAAGGTGACAATGAACCTATCAAGCCTAATTTAGACAGAGAGATTTCTAGATGGGAGAACAAGGATAACAAGGCCTATGCCTTGATTTTTACTTTTGTAAATGGAGAGATTATTCATCATATTATTCAAATTGAAAATGTTTATGATGCAATTAAATAAGTTGAAAGATTTATATGACTCATGCTCTGAATTAGTAGTATTTTAGTTGATGATGAAGCTCTTAAAGATGTAGTTGAAGGATGATGATGCCATAGCCCTAGCTCTAGAAATTAGAGCCATCATGTGTGATGTAGAAGCCATTAGAGTTAAAATGGGCATACCTCTCATAGCCTTTGTTAAGGCCATATATCCTACATACTCTCATTATCTTGAATCCTTACAATCTAGTGTGCAACTCAAGGACATTACTTTTGATACTCTTTTGGAGAAGTTTGTAGGATGGGAGAAATATTTTAGGAGGAGGAACACATCTTCTTAGTCACATGAATATGTAGTGTTCCTTGCATAGAAAGAGAAGAATCAATCACAATATTCTTGTAGACTCGAAGAGACCGTAGAAAAGGATTTGGAAGGAAGAACATCATAGGCAGGGGGTAAATATCATTAGGGAGGAAAATAAAATCTCCATTTTATTTGCTATAATAGAGATGGACATGGTACATCCATGTGAAAAATCCCTTGGTAAATAATCAAGAAAGAATGAAAAGAAGAAAAAGGTAAAACACCAGATCCAATGAAAATTAAAGCACCTAAATATGCGTATTATATTGTTTCCCATTGCAATATTAGAGTAAATGCATGGTTACTTGATATAGGTGCAACCTACCATATGAACTTGTGGAAATAATTATTTTAATTCTTCAATGACAATGTTGATGGATAAGTTTACTTTGTATACAATTCAAGTCTCAATCCATCTAGTTTTGGCACCATCAAGCTTGAATTTCCTAGACTTCCTAAATTTCTTCTACATTATGTACTCTACCTTCTATAAATGTGGAGAAATATATTGTCCCTTGTTCACATTCACCATCAAGGAAATTCCTACCATTTGATTGATGTCAAAGTAGAGATAAGGAAAGCATAAAGAAAAATACATTTGTCATGAGTGGAATAGAGGAAGAAATATCGCTGAAGTTGCAAGGAACATTTTCATGTGCACAAAATTCTGCCTATAGTTCCCAGGACAATGATGATACATAGCCATCTAGTCTTCTACGTCATATAGGATTCATCCATCTTAATTATGATATTATTTTTATATTGAAAGAAATAATGTTTTGTTCGGTGTGGAGCTTGATTATCTTCTTTATTTAGAGGTATTGCCGCATTGGACCCCAATTCATAATGTGGTGGCAACGACACTCACAAATGTGTGCTTCCAGGGGGGTCCAGTGGGCTAAAAATAGATGTAAAATTGCCTTATAAAATATTGTAATTTCATAGTCAATCTGGGCCGTTCATTAGGCATAAATCTAACGGTAGAAGTTATGTTTAATTTAGGGTTTTTTTCCCTAGAAGGCAACCCCTCGCTATATATGAGAGAATCGTATTGTGTCTATGTAGATCTGTATTCTAAGCGAGAAAGAGAGAGGAGATTTTGTGAGAGAGAAGAGGGAATTACGGTGGATTTAATGTAGGTTGTATCTCTTCATTTTGCTAGATAATATAAAGGGAAGCACCAGTTGTTTCTCCATAGACATAGCCCAAATTGGGTGAACTACGTATATCTATGTCTCTCTTGTTCTATGTGCTTATATTTATGCAATATTTTTTATGTTTCATTTCTTTGTAATATATAATTTTCTAACACGTTTTTAGTTTGTTGACTATTCGAAGGGAACTTAAGCAATTTAGTGTTTGTATCCTATGAAAACATAGCAAATAACCATTCCATGATTCCACTTCTAGATCACATAGAAAACTTGCACTATTTTTATGTGGCTCTATGGCACCTATTCATGGGCCTCCGAAAAAGGTAAATTATAAGGCCCATCAATCCACTCTTGAGCACATAAAAACTATATTAAACCCACCTTTTTCACTTAATGATACATATTTCTAACTTAATGGGTTCTTAGAAGAGTTCAATGATATTTTCACATTTTTTGTGCCTTAACATGTTTATTGTGCAGTATTTGAAGAGAGATTGCACAGATTCCAAGAGATACAACACTGAATATATTTTAGGACTTGTTCCATGCTATTGGAGGGCTTGAACATGGCCGATTGAGGGAATTTAATGCCCCTTATTATTTCTATGAGGTGGAGTAGGAGTAAGATCCCATTTTCTAGGAATTTTATGAAGGAAATGAAACATTCCTATCAAGGAGGCTACTCCCCACTCTTTCTATAAATAAGAGGCTCAAGTAGCCCAAAAAGGATACAAAGAAGAGTGTTAAGAGTATGATAAAAGATTATATTTGTATTTCCAAGCAAGTTTTACATTCATGTAATCTGAAAATAGTTTCTTAGTTAATGAAAGTGATGTTCTATTTCAACTCTTACTTTCAATTTCCTCTAAGGAATTTGATAATACTTGGGTTGGGACCACCCTACAAGCTTTAGATCCCTCCTGTACTTTTGTTAGTGTGATGCTTTTATTCATTTTCCAACATTTCTAAAAGTTGTCTTTTCATAGCTCTTATTAATGGTTAATATTTTTTTTTATGAACAACACTTTATTATAGGTTTTTTGTCCATTTTATTATAGTATTAGAACTAGTTAGTTCCATTTCACATCTTCTTTCACTTAATTTCTCTTGCTTTCACAAATTTTATTGTTCACTATTTTTGTTGTGTAACTAATTTTGCAGCTACAAGAAACACACAAGGTTTGATTTCAATAGGATAAATTTGCATTAGTTTGCATTAAATCATTAATCAATTTTATGTTATAGTTGTCTAAAATTCCCATATCTTCCTCACATACAAGACCCACATTCTCTCTGTTTTACATGCTTGATGGATTGTCTCTTATAGCAAAAAAGGCCCTTGCAGTAGCCTGTAATCGATCCTCCATTCTCACTCAGCTTTTCAATACTCATGGTTTGAATTCTTTGGTATATTACAATGTTGAGATTTCATAGCTTAGGAGGTACTCCAAGCCCTAGGGTTCGAGGTTTGGAGTGCCAAAAAATGGTTTTGGGGCTTGAAACCCAAGGTGTGGGCTTTTCACCCAAGCTGGTGGTTGTGGAACCATGAGGAATTTCGATTATTTGACAGATGGAGGTGTTAGAGGACCCTTAGAGAAGAAAGGGGCAACAAAAACAATTGAAATATGAGTTTTCTATCTTAAGATATTAATTTTTGAAGTTAATGTGTGGGCATGGTGGCACAAGGTTAAAGTTGGGTAGGTGTTTAGTGGTCGTATGATAGGTTGTCAAGCCCACACATGCAATTTGATGGATCCCTTGCATTGGATATAAATATAAGGTGATTGGGAGGCATTTAAACATATCCCATGTGCATCTTTTCATAGTAAATACATATTTGAGGCAACCGAGTAGAGAGGAAGGCTAGATCTAGAGTTTGGGACTATTTTGGGTGATCTCTTACAGGGCTGAGAAGCTACAAGTAGGCAACTAGATTATTGGAGGGTACTTTAGGTGGTGTTTTGGGCATGTTTTGTGTGGGAACTCTCTTCTACAAGTGTCCTGTGGTGCTAGAAGGCTAATTTAGGTAGGTCACATACCTAAAAGAGCTTGGAAATCAGGTTGAAAGTTTGAGAAACAACCTAGCTATGGCGTAGGCCTTGTCTTGTGGAAGAAGGTGGGCCTTGAGGAAAGTTTGAGGGTTTGAATTAGTTTAAGTCAACTAAGGAGAATGGACAAAATTATTAGGAGAGAGGCTGCAAACCTTGAAGGAGGTTTAGAGGTGAGCTAGCAAAAGGAGTTGTAATAGTGAGCTAACAAGCCCTAACCAAAATTCATACTTGTAGCTAGAAGACATTGGCCCTTGATGAAATGAAGTATGTATGTTTGAGATGTATTTAATGTTGGATTGATGATAGGTTGATGAGGTCCTAGTTTGGACAATGGTATTGGGTATTTGAGGTATGTTGGAGGTAAGCATGAAAGTGCCCAAGTCTGAGCCCTAAGTGCAACACTTTGATGGACAAAGGTGGCTGCTAGGAGTGGAAGTTTGGAGGAGCTCAAGGTTTGGCCAGCCAGGAATAGTAGTTGTTGAATACCGATGTTCATTGTTGTAGACACAAAATTCGATGATGACAGGTGGTAGCCCTCCTTCTTTATTTTACTCTTCATTGGAGAAAAAACGAAAGACTATAGTGGCAATACAGGTCCCAAAAGAGCTAAGGAGAAATAGTGGGTAGAAGCATGAAAGTGTTGCTTCCTTGAAGGATGAAGGAGAAGCTAGTGAGTGTGAAGACCCTATGTGTTGATGACATATGAATATATGTTCAGCTAGAGGGAAGATTGTGGAGACCAAGCTTAGTGGCCTAAAGGATTTGGTACATTCATAGAGGTAGTGTTGCAAAATGGAAGTGAAGGACCTACAATTTATAGGATATGACAAAGCAACCATGATTGCATGCTACATCAACTAGATCGTTAGTGTGTTTTCTATTCTTGTACTAGTGGATATTCGAGGGCCATTATCCCTGGTGCAAGATCCCTATACTGTTGTATTATTTAGTTGGAATAATATAAAAAAGTTGGATTATTTTATAAAATTATGTAAAATTCATGTATATTTTGAGCACTAGTAGACTTATTGTTGTTTATATTCCATTGTGTAAAGTAGACTTGTTGTGACACTTGGTTTGGTAGTGTTAGTGATTTAATATTCTATCCTAGACACCAACATCATTAAAAGACTACATACAAATCTTCTGGAACATTTGGATAGATTCATTGATGTAAAATATTATCATGAATTTGATTATAAGATTTTTTATCTTGGTGGGGGGATCCCTATGTTAGATTAATCTATGGAATCTCCTTCTGGAGCACTGATTGCCCTTCACAAAGTTCCAACCACTTCTTCATCTCAATAAGACCCTTTGATTGAGGTGATTGAGAGGATTGGAAGTTTAAATCTTGATGCAACCCCATCTCAATCAATATAGAAACCTAGACTATCTTAGAAAGGTCCTCCAAAATGGCTCTTTAAAAGACTTAAAAGCATTCATCCTTATGAGGTTGGAAAGACAAGAACTAGAAGCTTGATGAGAAAAAATGGAGGTGATGTAGATGATTCTGATTTAGTTGATGATATGGATGTTTCTTATGATTGTGAATTAAATTTGTTTTCCAACATTGAACCAACTTCATTTAAATAAGTTTCTTCTCATGATGGATGGAAAGAAGCAATGTAGGAGTATGATTCTCTCATAAAGAGTGGAACATGGAAGATGGTGGAGCCTCCATTTGGAACAAAACAATTTGTATAAAAGTGGTTCTTCATGAGAAAGTATAAATCAGGTGACTCACTTTATAAGCATAAATAAATGCTTATGGAAGAAGGATTTGCATAGGAGGTGTTGATTATGAATAGACCTTTGGACCCATAGCAAATTGGGCCACCATCTGAACTCTCTTTGCCTTGAAGGCTTAGAATGGATGGAAAAACCATCAAACGGAAGTAAATACTTCTTTCTTGAATGGAGACTTGAGAAAAAACGTTTTTTGTCTTGACTAAAGGTTTTATTGTGAAGGGATAAGAACAAAAGGTATGAGAAATCATCAAATCTTTGTATGGCCAAAAACAAGTTCCATGATCCTCATATGAAAAGTTGACTGAGCATCTTTTGAAATTAAATTTCAAACACTTTAATCTTGATGATTCAACTTATTTTTCAAGAATGTTGGAAAAAATGTTGTCTATATTGTGGTATATGTAGATGATTTGTTGATAACAAGGAACAATGAAAACTATATTGCATCTGTAACGAAAGAATTGAAGGAAGGATTTGAGATGACAAATTTGGTATACCTTAATTACTATTTGGGATTTGAAGTATCCCATCATCCAAGATATATATTCCTCTCTCAAAATAAGTATATTTTAGAGTTGTTGAACAAATTTGGCCTTGATGAATGCAATCCTTTTTCCACTCCAATGGAATAAAATCTAAAGCTCACATCTAAAGAGGGAAATGAATTTGAGGATGCAACTAAGTATAGACAACTTATGGGAAGTCTTATATACCTCACCACTACTGGACCAAATATTTTATTTGTTGTTGGAATCCTCTCTAGTTTTACTAAAAATCCTTGTGAGGGACATTCATTTGACGCAAAAAGAGTTCTATAGTATTTGAACAGAACACAAGACTTTATACTCAAATATTCACAGGTGGATGAATTAAGCTTCATTAGATATTTTGATTTATAATTTGATGACGATAAGGAAAATGTACTGTTTACTTTAGGCTATGATATGAGTCTTGGATCAAGAGTTGTCTCCTGGAGGTCACACAACCAATTAATTCCAACAAATTCCACAACAAAGGTATAATATCTAGAAGTTATAGAAATAACCAAGGAGATTGTGTGGCTCAAGAAAATTCTTAAAGATTTGTAGAAGAAACAAGTGAAATATACTCCTCTTCTAATTGAAATTACTTTTGAAATTAAATTGACCAAGAATCCAAAATTCCATGATTGAACCAAACATATCAACAAAAACTATCATTTCATTCGACATCATGTTGAGGCCAAGACTATTCACCTATGAAATTCTTCCACAAATGAGAAAATTGTAGACATATTCACCAAAGCACTTGGAAGAGAAAAGTTTGAAATATCTAGAGTGATGCTTGGATTCACAAACACCCCTTCATATTATTTTTGTGTTGGGGGGGGGGCGGCGGTGGCGTCGGGGGGGAATGTTAGACACCTAATACTTAGGGATTGGAATAAAATATATAAATATGTAAACAGAGTAATTCGAATAGTTAGAAAAGACCTTGGAATTGGAATCCAAAGGTCACCACTCTAATATATATAATAATATTCACATGAATGGAAATAGATAATTGGGAGTTACCTTCCTGCCTAACACTCAGCACTAAGGGATCCTATTAATAGATGTGACGGAGGCCACCAATGAGGAAAATGGTTCCCAAGGTCCTTATCACAATATATTGAGTGTGAATGAATGAGATGATATTGAGAACTTGTAGAATAAATAAACATGGTCCAATGATGAAAACCCACTATCAACCACAAAGAAGCTTGCCACTAAGGACTACAAGCTCAAAATGTACTAGAATGTGTCTAGATCTGCATCCCAGATAAAGAGTTGATGTCAATGGGAAGAGAGCTGTCGAAGGTGAAAATTGATTTATCCCCCATCATTAAACATGAAACTAACACCAAGTTGAGGTATTTGATAATAGTTTATGAATAATTGAGTTGTTAACTTCCTCATTTCATTTGATATAAGTTTTTTCTTGTGTTTCCCTAAAACTTTTGTTTTGGGGACACCCGACCCAAGTTTAGCGTGCTATAATTCACTGTCATGGAGCAAAGTGGGAGTTGTTAGGCCCTTAAATTCTCCCCTATGAGGTAGATAATGTGTTTTTAGGCCCCTCCACTATCCTTTTTCCTAGTGGCAAAGTGTTGAAGCAAGGTTTTCTCATATCTGAAAGAGGGAAAGCATGTGTTGGACCAAGTTTCTTTGCATATAGATGTATTATGATGTTTTATGTTATGGGTTTGTAGGGATTTAAATATGTTGGAGTGGGGGGAAAGAGAATATGAGGCATATTATGAAGTTACCATGGCAAGCTCTGGGACATTACCAACCTTACACAACTATAGTCTACTAAATTTCTTCAAGAGATAAAACATGAGAGGACAACCCAAACTATTGGAAAGGATAATATAATGGTGGGATCCTAAAGATACACTCTTTAAAGTATAGGGACGAGATTTGATGATATAGATAGATGATATATAATTTCTCATGGGTCAATTGAGGTGAGGGGCCCCCGTCAAGGTATCCAAAAGTAAATTAGTGGGTGAAAGAATCATGTAGTATTGGATGGAAGTGTACCACACTCCCACTACATGGAATACACGTGGGAAGATCTTGATTAGAGATATAGTGGACCTCCCTCTCCACACTATCTTGTTTACTAAGACATAAGTGGCAGGTACATCTAGTACCCACTTGGCATCCAAAATATAGGTGGACATTGCGATTCAAAATATGGCCCTGTTAATATTTAACTAGTGTGAGGGACTATTGGTGAACTTAAAAGATAAATTGAGTCAATGTAGGAAAATAAAATGAAGCATGTTTAGATATGGTAACATCATCATTTATTTCTTATTCGAATGAGTTTCAATATTTCAAGTACCTACCTCTACACCATACTTGAGGAGGACGACACCTTGAATTGACTAATAGGCAGATTTGATGTCTAGGCTAGGGGGTAGGGCATAAACAAAAGAATATGATCATGAATATTTTGGTTGGCTCTAGGAGAATCTCTTGTGATCAATGAATGTGTATGTGGCAATTGATTCTCGTCATAACCTTGAGCTAGTTTCTGCCCCCAACGAGCAGTGGGAAAACCTGGATAAGTAAAGTTTTTTTTTTTTTAAGTTTTTTTACTTTTTTGGTGGTACAATGCACTAATAATTAATGTGTTTAATGACAAAAATGTCATGGAACAAATAGTTGAGGGAGAGTCTCCATTCATTTTTCAAAGAGTGATCAAATAGGTTGAGCCAATGGTGGCCTGAGAGGATACAAATGAGGACGAGGGTAATGATCACAATGAGCTGAGGTAGATGCAACATCTCTTATAGGGGATGGCGATGAGTGTACTATGACACATGTAGCCACACACCATGGGTGTGCTAAGAAATATGGGTCATCTTCTATGCCTTGTGGCCACGATGGTTGTTTGTTACTAGGAACACAAAGACTCAGATGATGATTAGTTGTAGGATACCTCTATTGACTATGTATGCTTTCTTCAAGGAAATCTTGACATTAGTTTAGTAGTTATGGGCTTATGAGAATGGGCTTGTGAGTTGAATTTTGGCATTATGTTTGATTATGTGTTTTGTTACGATGTTTGTAAACTATGTTCTACATATATACATATGTGTTTCAGTTGCTACTTATGGACGTGTTACAATGATGATGCAAGTGGCCTTAGGTGATTTATATGCATGCATGTTCTTTTTTTATATACACATGACATATGCCATTCTAACACATAGTTAGCCAACAAATAAACCATTGCAATGTAACTTCTAGGAACATGTTGATAAATGATACAATCAAATGAATGCTCGATAAGATGTACCCTAAGATAATGATGAAATAACATAGTATTTTTGACATGATAGTTGTGATTCAACTGTGATACCTTGAAATAAGTGTTTATATCGATGACGAATTGATGGATACCTAGAGTTATGGCCTTGGTTAAGAGTTCAATGACAACAATGTATTATACTACATTTTTAGTGGCAGGGCCTAGAAAGATGTCCCCTGAACTCAAATTTTTGTTATTGGGTGAAAAGAGAAACCAGGAGGTGTAAGCAAAGTTTTGGAAACTACGACTAGCACCATCGAGATATCCTATATAGATCAAAGGGGATATATACATTTAAATAACAAGTACCAAACACAATAAGTAGAAAAATGAAACATAACACACATTTAGAAAAGAGTAAGAGCATCCACTAAATACATATGTATAGGGTATCATTACTAGTGGTCTAAGCATAATACTTCTTTAGATAAAAGCCTATTGCAGGGCTCAGTGAGAATGTTCCCATCATAGCCAATGAGCACATATTCACCTTCCATAACACATGCTTAGAAATGTATGGACTGAACTAGAGGGTTCTAAATTTCCCACATCAAGTTTGTCATTTTTTTGATCCAGGTGGATATTGGTGGCCACCCACTTATCCCACTTGGACCCCCACAACTGTCTCTTTCAGCTCAGTTTCCTTATTTGTAGCACAATTTACTATTTTTAGCAGTTTTTCGGGTCCTGAACTTCCGGAGCCATTTTGAGGCCCTAAATGACACTTTTTGGGAAATTTGGGGGCAACATGGGTCCATTGACCGATGTTGCCCTTCCCAAAGTGGTAGAGCTCAGATAGATCTTTCTAACAAGTTATTGTACGCATCAAACGGAGATCGTATGTCAAAGTTACAACCTCAAGAAATTGATGTACCAATTTACCCAAACAGGGCCCACAATTTGGCGTTTCATCTTCTAAGGTTAGGTTTTGGGATGTTACGGGTTTTCCATTGTTTCTCAACAATAAATAGGCCTTCGAGCCTCATTGTAACATAGTTTAGAGGCATGTAGCCACCACATCTCTTCTCAAAGATAAGCTACCATCGCCCTAGCTAGTTTATTTCCATTACTGTTTGTAAGCACATTTTAGTATTTTTACATTAATGAAATGCAATATTATTTCCATTGCATATTTGTGTTTATGGTTATCTCTGTAATTTGTTGCATTTATGTTAAATCTGGATCAGTGGTATCAGAGCAGTCTGCTTTTTCTTTGTTTTTCTTTGCATGTCCCCAACGAGGTCGGGATATAAGGAGTTAGGGCTTGAACTAGTTGAACCTTTGCAAGACCAGCCTCACAAATGTTGACGGCCTCCCATGGTAGATGAAAAGAAAGATGAGGGGGTAGGAGATCCTATCAAAATATTGCTCGAAGAAGCCCTCGAGTGACAAAGGAATGTGATGATCGATAGCTTTACGTAGATCCTTCAGCGACTACCCAGAGGCGATGCATTGGCTTCCAATAGCTACTCTAGAAATGCCACACTATTCAAGGTACAAGTTAGTTTTGAAATCCCCATCTTCGAGGGTTAAATAGATGTATATGTTGTAGATAAATGGTTAAATCTTCTAGATGGGTATTTTTTTGTTCATGAATTTTCAAATCGGGAAAAGATTGTTTTCGCTCTTCTCAAAGCAGCCCCCCACGTCAAGGAATGGTGGGAAACCTACTGCGAGTAGAAGAATGAAAGTACGGGCTCACTATTTTCAACTTCACTCACTTGGGATTCATTCTGGGATGCCGTCAAGGAGTAGTACTACCCTGTCTAAAGCTATGAGGAAAAATACATCAAATGGACCACACTGCGATAGGGAAGGGACCAAGATGTGCAGAGTTCACAAACATTTTTCATACCGTTCGCACACATTTGGGTATCAAGGACTCTGAGCTGCATTTGGTACTCAAATACCATGACTGCCTACATAGATACATCCAAGAAGAGATGGAGTTCCTGAAAATCTCCTCACTCAGCATGGTGTATCGATACACTGTCAAAATCGAGCAAAAGTTCAAACAAAAGAAGCGAGACATTGGATCTGTGAATCCAAAGACCAAAGGACAAAGCCAAGGCAAGGTGACCCAAGACAACTTGTCAAAGTTGCAAGAAAAGAGCAACACCACAAAGTCGAAGAAGGACACAGGAAAGTAGTGTGAGTTCCACAAGATTCCCACTCATAGCACAAGTGAGTGTCAGACCAAGCAGTCACTAGTGGCTGAGTTGAAGGCTTCCGAATCAGATGCATGTTCTAGCCCTGAGCCAGAATCTGACAAGGGGAACAGCAAAGGGAAGCATCTCATTGATGTGGATCCCAGCGCCACTGTTGCCACTGCTAAGATCCATAAGAATGAACCCGAAGATCCAGATGAGGGGGAACGTCTTTTCCACTTACAGATGTGGGTGAAGGGTTCGCCACTGTAATTCATTGTCGATAGTGGTAGCCAAAAGAACCTTATTTCAGCAAAGGTGGTGAAGCAGTTAGGCCTACTGACTACACCACACCTGCAACTGTATAGTATTGCGTGGCTTCATTAAGGACAAGATCTCAAAGTTTGCCAACAGTGCCACCTTCCCTATAGCATCAAGCCCTTCACAGATGAGGTATTGTGTGATATTACACCTTTAGATGTTTGTTATGTACTATTAGGCCAGCAATACTTGTGAAGGCGACATGTTGTGTATGAGTCAAGGCCTCGTGTTGTCATTATTTCTTTGAATAATTCATTATATAGGATACCGGAGGTAGCCCCACCTACTGCCACCTCTTTGATCACTACCAATAAAGGCAACAAGCTCATCTCATAGACTAGGAAATTTATTTTCTATCTGGTTTGCTCCCAAAGTAAGGGGAAGACTATCACCACATCCATGACTCCCGCAAAGGGTTCCTCCATGCAGCAGTAGCAAAAAAGGAATACAGTCATGACAGAACACAGGAACAACTTCTCCTCATCCACAGGGGTACCACACAAGCTTTAGGTGTGTAACAAAGTCTGGCTACATCTACAGAAAGAATGCCTTACAAGAGCCCATCAGAAGCTCCGACCACGCCAACATGGTCCTTACACCATTACTAAGGCTGTGGGAAATAATGCTTTGGAGCACAAAATTCCTCCATTCCTTTGCTTGGACCAAGTTTTCAATGTGTATCACCATTACTGGACACATCCGAGGTTGCAAAATAGCTCAACAGGGACCAAACTTAGCAGATGGAGGAACTCAATGCAATGGGGACCATTGCTTCCTAAGGGGGGAGGAATGATCTATGCGGATGTTGGTGGTTGCCCACCTATCCCACTTGGATCCTCACAACTATCTCTTTTAGCTTTTCAGTTTCCTTATTTGTAGCACAATTTACTATTTTTAGCAATTTTTCAGGTCCTGAACTTCCAGAGCCGTTTTGAGGCCCTAAACGACATTTTTTGGGAAATATGGGGGGTAACATGGGTCCATGGACTGATGTTACCCTTCCCAAAGTGGTAGTGCTTGGATATATCTTTCTAACGAGCTATTTTACCCGTCGAACGAAGATCGTATGCCAAAGTTACAACCCCGGGAAATTGATGTACCAATTTACCCAAACGGGGCCCACAATTTGGCGTTTCATCTTCTAGGGTTAGGTTTTGGGATGTTAAGTGTTTTCCATTATTTCTCAACAATAAATAGGCCTTCAAGCCTCATTGTAACACAGTTCAGAGGCATGTAGCCACCACATCTCTTCTCAGAGATAAGCTACCATCGCCCTATTTGGTTTATTTCCATTACTGTTTGTAAGCATATTTCAGTATTTTTACATTAATCAAATGCAGTATTATTTCCACTACGTATATGTGTTTATGGTTATCTCTGTAATTTGTTGTGTTCCTGTTTAAATCCGGATTAGTTTCTTATCATAGGTGTAACACCCCTACTTGACCCTTGGATTGTGAATAACATGTGCAAGCAAAAATTAGGTTGGTGAGATAAAACATATTAACTAGGTTGGAGAGGAAATATTTTCTTTTGAGTTTGGTGTGCCTATGTCCATGTCTATTATTATGTTTTTGGGCTAGTATGCCCATGTGTAAATGTCTTTTATATGCTTTAAAGCTAGAAAACTTGGTATTATAAATATGTTATATTATGAATGTTAATAAACATATTATGATTGTAGAATGAATTAGAGGAAAAGTATATAGGCAGACCAATAATCCATGGGAATATAAAAAGAGGTTGATATGATTTATAATAATTAAAAAGAGAATTTGCATATAATGGTCAATGAGTTAGAAAAAGGTCATGCACATAAAAGAAACATGGTACTATGAGGTGGTTACTTAGAGTTGATACCCTTGATTGCAGTAGGAACTCCTAGATCCCAAGTGCTAAGAACATCCTTGTATAACCAATTTGGACACCATGGAGGTGGTGGCACATCTTGAGGGACTACATGTCTAGAAAAGGGTGTGCACCACTTTGGTGTGGGTTGATCTAGGTTGCAATATTAGGGGTTAAGAGATGCCAATATTTGATATGAAAGTTTGGAGGGTAAATAGAGACCCCATGAGATAGCAAGAACTCCTAAAGCCACAAGAATTTGAGAATATCCATGTCCAACTGAATAAGACACCCTGGAGGTGGTGGCACAACTCGAGGGACTATAAGTGTCAAAAATGGTGTGCACTACTTAGGTGCAGGATGATGGGGGATGTGAACTTATTAGTTGGAGGTTGTTGGGGTTTCGTACCTTGGAAAGTTGGTGGCACTAGACATAAACCTAGAATTTGGCAAGATGTTCCCCCACGAAGTCAAAGCCCCATCTTGGGGGTGACCCAATCTTGAAAGGAAATTAATAACATGTTCTATGGTTGGGAGGAATGTCAAAGTTCTACAATTAGTTGGTTGTTTATCATATTAGTGCTTATGTTAACATTTACTGAATTATGTTGTAATCAATTGTGTGTTTTCCTCTGCTACATGTATGAATTTACAATTGTTGTGTGTGAAAAATAACTTAAGAATTTGCATACCTTTATATGAGTAAATTATTTTAGATAACATTTAGGCATGCATAAAACCCATACATAAGTGAAATTAAAGGGGGGTTTTAGGAAAATCGGTCACATCATTAGATGACACAAAGACTAGCAAGAACTAGAGGCAGTTGGTATTGTTATGGGTGAAATAGAGGTAATATTGTCCAATTTGTTTTTTACAAACAATCACTAGGTATTGGTATGTCCCAACAAGTGGCAATAATGAGTCAACAGGGAGCCAAGGACATTGCAAGTGGTATCAAAGCCCAAGGTTACAACACTCAATCCATATGGTTCAAAAATTCATTATAGGAAAAAATCACATGTTGTTAGAAAAGTGTTTGACAAAATCTTCACAAAATAGTGAGGGATAAAATTCTCAATTTGAGATGAGAACGATGTGAATTATAAATGTAAAGGATAAAATTATGATTGCAAACTTGGAAATTGTGGAGCACTAGGATAATTTTTGTAATGGAAATGCTAGAATTTACACAATATAAAATTTGAAAATTGAGTATTGTTGATAAAAAATGAAAGTATAAAAAATATAATAATAATAAATTATTTAATTAAAAAAGTATGGTGAGAGAATCAATGAGGTAGTAGTGCCAAGTGGTGGCTGAGTTGGTAGGTGAGGATGCTAGATGGCATACCCTCGCATGAATGGGCAAAATTTGGTCGACGTAGTGTGCTAAAATGTTGTGCCTTTCACTGCAAGATACACACCACTACCATTGATTTAGGAAGCATGATCCATTGGATCCATTAAGAACACTTTGCCTGATTAAACAACTAAGAAATTTCTACCTAATGTTTATACCTGTCATCCAATGTGATGATCTTGAACTGTCAGATCCATAGGTTGGATGGCACATCATAAACATTTGCACAAGTTGGATCTCAATGTGGGTTCTGGATCATCAATCTCATTTGATCATGGACGGCTAATCTATTGAGGTTCTATCTCTCTTTTATTCCCCACAAAAGTTGGAGCCTAATGTAGATTGTGGGTCATTGATGAAGGGAGATCATAATCATTAGATCCATCGTGTGTGAAAATCATCATAAACCATAGTGTATATTTTAGTATGATGCAGATCTGGGTTGTTGGATGAGAGAAATATCACCCATGAAATCTATTAGGTGAATGTGACACCGTAAACCTTTCCACATGTTCTAGCATGATATAGATACAGGTTGTTAGATTGGAGAAATATTGGCCTTTAGGTTTGTCCAGGGGGTAACTTGTTGTGAACATCTATGCATGTTTTAGCACAATGATAATTAGGCCATTGATCTACCTCAAGATCAACTGTTAGATTTGTGAGTGGGGAAGTCACCCACCGTATGGAAAAGTGGAGAATGGACCCCACCTCTAGCTGTATCTAATCAATCACTTCCATGTGGAAGGACATATATGGATTATGGGGCCTGAGTGGGGACTGACATACAAAGGGGGAAGGCTGCATGATTTCCAAGTGTTTGAGGGAAGCTATACAGGCCATTCCATGTCCATTGAAAACTAAAAACCCAAATTTATACAAAAAATTATTTTCTAGTGAAGTAGAGGCACACAACGAAGGTTTGTATGTCCAGAGAATTTTTTAGAATTGTTATGCAACCAACTCACAAAATATAAGAATAGATAGATCAATGACTTAAAAATTAGCCTCTTTGAGGGGGAAACTTCCTTTAGATTACACAAATGAACAATTCTTAGATGATTCAAATGAAAAAACCTCCTTTCTATATATAGGAGTCTAAGGGGTCATAATATAATTAGAGCTGACATAACAATAATAATGTAAGGGTACAAAAATAACAATAGTGGGCTTCTATGGGGCACAATAATAAGAATATGGGGACTATATGAGCGCAACAATAACAATAAGGGGGCTACACTAACAATAAAATGAGGGAATATATTAGTATTATAGAGACCTAACATGACCCTATCCTTCAAAAAAGTGTTGTCCTCAATGCTTGAGTAGTTTTGAACGCTTCTGTATAAAATTCTCATCCTCCAATGTGGAATCTCCAATGGGTAAGTTCTTCCACCTGATGAGATACTTTGAAGTTGATCAATTTCGTTGCTTTTGAGTTCTTGTTTCCATGAATGCTTCAGGTTCCAATATTATTTTTCCTTCCTCGTCAAGTTCTGGCAATATTTTTTGAACTGGGAGCTTGTTGCCTATTGGGACTCCAAAATATCTTTAAAATGACATCCACTTTCACCTTTATCACCACCATTTTACTCACATGTCACAAGTCCATAACCATATAACCTTTCATTAGCAACCATTTTCATAAATATATGGGTTAGGATCCTTATTTACTAAAGTTATTTATTTTATGTGTTTAAAGTGAATTTATGATTAAAAACTAGGAAATTAACATGGTTTCATGTATCTATATATGTGGCTTGAGTTTCATGACATGTGTAGGTCATTTGAAAGCTTCCAAGGCACCCTTATGTGGCCTCCAATGCTCAAATTCGAGTTCCCTTCAAAGGAGATTTGGGTAAAGGTCAAAGAAGGATATGTGTCCTATTTGGATTGTAACTCTATGAGGTGTCTCATCATTTCTTATTTGGATTATAACTCTATGAGACACTTAGGGGATATGTGTCTCATTATGAACTATTTGGTTGTAACTATATAAGATTTTAGTGGATCTTCATTAAATAGGCTAGCTTCTTATGTTTTTTAATAAATAGGAGAGCCTTCTCCTTTGAAAGGCATGTGTAAAGTTGGAGAAATGCTCATGTTTTCAATAGAGAATTTGGAGCTTATATTTGGAGATTTGAAGATTTAGTTTTGCTTGCATATGGAGCTTCTTCAATTACCATCCTCATACACCATTGAAATGACCATCTAATGGTTGTGAGAATTAATTGCTTCTATAGATTAAAGTTCATTTTCTTTCTTAGTATTAGTTCTAGAATGGCTATGTAATATTTGATTTTATAAAAGCATTTCAATAGGGAAGATTTATGTATTTTCTAATTGGATTAAGTTGGAGGCAAGGGATCATAGTTATTTAGTTTCCTTTCATGTTATATTATTTACTTTCTTAGATCAAACCATCAATTCATTGTATAATTGAATAAAGGATCAGGCCAAGAAGGTGACCTCAAATTGGGTGATTGAATGTTCAACCTATGCAATCATTGAGCTTTACTTTTTCATGCTTTTATATTTTCTTTTGAGATTCTCATTTAATTGCATTAACTGATATTCCTAAAGATCATTCTAAGAAATTGATTTAATCATATTTCAAGATTGAATGGTTGAATATTTGATATATATGCAATTACTGAGTTATTTTCTGCACACCTTACTTGCTTTTCTAGGAGATTAGAAGTTAAAGTATAAATAGTTTCTTACACATCATCTCAAGAAGGTAACACTTCATAATTGAATGTTGGAGTAACTAAGCATACATTAGTTGTTTTTGATTTCACAGGTTAGTTGAATTTCAATTTCATTATTTCATTTCATAGCTTAGATGAGTTGGTTTTCGTTATTTTGTAGTTAGATTGAACTAAGCTGAAAGACAACTTCTATCACATATAGTGCACACATGCTTCACAAGTTTACAAAACCCTCAGGTTGAAAAATTAAATGACAAGCAATCAATTTGACCCAACATCACCTATAACCTTCTTTAAGCATGAAACATGGAAAATTGGGTGCACTCGAGAAGATGCAAGAATCTCCAATTTGTATGCCATAGTACTAATCCTTTGCAACACCTTGTAAGGCTCATAATACTTTGGTGATAATTTATTATCCTTCTCAGCTTGCTTTAGGGAAATTTTTTTGTATGGTTGTAGTTGTAAAAATACACAGTCACCTACATCAAAACTTATTTCGTTGCGATGTTGATCTTCCTATTGTTTCATTCTATTTTGCACCAAAGTGAGGTTATTTAAGTGTTGGAGAACATGTTGTTGATTCTTGATGTGATCTTCCACTACTTGAAACTTAGAATTTTCTCTTAAAGTTGATGTGATGTATAGAGGATGATATCCTGAACAAAGATCTAACTTGGTGACGTAAATTGCTCCATGTAATTCACCCAATAATTCATCAATGACATGAATAGGAAATTTATCTTTAATAGTGATCTTGTTGAGCTCGCTATAATATGAAAACATGCACCATGATCCATCCTTCTTATGCACCAATACTACTAGAGTAGAGAAATAACTTTGACTAGGTTGAATTATACTAGCCTCTAGCATTTCTGCAGCCATACTTCCAATTTCACTCTTTTGGGCATAGGGATATCTTTAAGGCCTGATGTTTGGAGGAACACTTCGTGGAACAAAATGAATAGAATGATCATGATCATGAATAGGTAGAAGGCCTTTGGGAGTCTCAAATACCTTGGAATGATTGTCCAAGAATTTGGAGATCTGAAGAAATAGATGATTTCGATGTTTGAACCTCTACTGAACATAATTGTGCAATCACACCCCGTTTGTATTTCTTTAGAAGATTTATCATGCGATTAGAGATTATTATCTTTATTGGTTCCCCACGATACACCTTAATGCAACTTCCTTTCCTTCCCAAAAAAAATTGAAGAAAAATTTCTGAAAATTAAAAGCTATCGTACCCAAAGATTGTAATCTTTAGACTCCTAGTACAACATCAGCACCACACATTGGAATGGAAAAAATTGGACTATTCAATACATATTCTGCCATGGTTAGCTTGATATTATGGCACTTTCTAGAGCAATTTATGGTTCCTCCATTTGCAACCATAACTTGACACTATGGTGCTAGATATAGGAAGCAATTCAATGCCTTGGTTATCTTGGTTATCTTGTTTATGGGCACTACCTGAAATAATCAACACTATTACCTTTTTATTCTTCATATGTCCTTCTATATTGAGAGTGTTAGGAGAGGTAATTCCTTCCAATGCATTACAAGATATGGTTGGATTAATTTCTTCTTTATCTGGGGTTGGTTCATGGTGTATATCCTCTTGTTTTGATGTTTCTTGTTCCTTTTCTTCCCCCTCTTGACCATCTATGTAAAATAATTTCTTCTTAGCACACTTATGACCTTTAGTGTATTTTGTATCACAACTATAACAAATCCCTTTTGCTCTTTTTTCTTCTAATGGTTGTGGTGTCAACCTTGTAGGTTGTGGAAGGCTAGGAGCAACAACACTTCCATATTTATAGTTATGAGTGGTAGGCTTCCTTGTTGCCATAATTTTTCTTTCAATTTTTCTTGCTGACTTGAATTCCTTCTTCAATGAATCATGTTCCCAAAGAGAACCTCATGTTGGATGTTATCCTTTAAATTCCCTATGAAGAAATCAATCCTATGCGCCTATGGAATATCATTTACCCTTATATTCAATTTTTGGAAGTCCTCAATGTGCTCCACCATTGAACCATTTCGTTTGAGATTTATCAATTGGCTAAAGAAGGTGTTTCTATTTGTATCCTCATAATGTGCTATCATATACTCTATAAAAATTGACCAAGTGACAATTTGTTTATGAGAGAAAAACCATCGATATCATACAAACTAATAGGGTTTTAAATATAAATTTGCAATCCGTACCTTTTGTGTGTTTTGCACATTATGGAGATCAAAATATTGCTCCATATGTAGTATCCATGTTATGGGATCCTTTCCATCAAACTTCCTCATATCAATCTTTGGAATATGGTGGGTCTTTAATCCAATGTTAGAGTCTATGAAATCAAGATTAACATTTCTTTTGTTCTCATCATGAGTTCCCTCTACTACCTTTTCACCATTAGGAACCATTTCTTGTAGCAACTTTGTCAAACCTTCCTTCAAACATTCCATGTCTTTTTTCAAATATTCGATGTTGCCTTTCATTTTTTCTTCTATATCATATATTTTAGCTTCCATTTCATTCTTCAAACCATCCATCTTAGCTTTTGTTACCTTTTGTGAGAGCGAAATTTGTTGCACTTGGTCTCGTAATTTTGATATATCATGTTTCATTTATTCCTCTTCTTCACGTGTCATAGTAGAGATTTTGGGTTGCTTACTAGGTGTTTCCATTTTATTTCTTCAGGGCATCAATTAATGATAATCATGTTTCACTATTCCCTTTAAATCACTTCGAACCATTTTTTCAAACAAAACATGCAAATTTTAAAAGCTACACACCTTTTTTTTTGCTTTGTAGGATCTCGATATTGAATCTACTATATCTCTGTAATTTTGGATATTCAAGGTCTAAAATTTCGTCCTGTGGTAGAAATGTGAGTCTTCTCTCCAATCCCATAAGTCATACCAAGATGGATTTTTCAAGAAATAGTTATTCCAAATTTCCCACGATTAAATGATTATGGACTAGTTTAGTAGAGTGAAGTTTTACGAAGTGCCACGTGTCACTGTTTCAACCTTCGAACCTAAAATTACTACAAGACAAATTGTAGTCTGTGCGTTTTTAGCCACGTTTATATAATTCAAATCTAATTCATAAAACAAAAGTTATGATGATTTTCCCTAGGTCACCTGTTTGAGACACAATTTTGGAGCCTTCAAAAACCATAACTTCTTCAAAACATATGTCCAAAAATATAGCAAACCAAGATCAGAATTTTTTACACAATTCTTTGAGATTTTGGCTCCATGTGGTAAAATTTTTATCTTCTGAAGCCTCATAGAAAAAAAATATAGCAAAAATTTGAAAATAACATGTTTGAAGAAGCGAAACCTTATAATCGAAAGCTCTGATACCAAATGTTATACAACCAACTCACAAAATAGAAGAGGAGATATATTAATGACTTCAAAATTAGCCTCTTTGACGAGGAAACCTCCTTTACATTACAAAAATAAAAAATTCTTAGGTGATTCAAATGAAAAAACCTCCTTTCTATATATAGAAGTCTAAGGGGTCACAATATAATTAGAGTCAACATAACAATAATAATGTAAGGGCACAACAATAACAATAGTGAGATTCTATGGGGCACAATAATAACAATATGGAGACTACATGGGCACAACAATAATAATAAGGGGACTACACTAACAATAAAAATGAGGGAATACACTAGTATTATAGGGACCTAACAAGAACATAGTTAAAGGTATATCTAATTAGTACATGAGAGTAAACCATAAAAAAATCACAATTTTTTCTGAACTTTTGCTAATGTTTCTAGCCATCTACTTATAGGAAATTTTTAGGCCATAAACGACAATTTTAGGTAGCAAAAAACCATAACAACTTCTTGTATTGGTGGCACAAATTTAGGCAGTGTATATAACTCAAATAGAAGTGCTCAAATATATATTTCCAATGACATATTACAATCATGAAACATAGATAATATGAGTGAGTTATCATTGAAACAATATGAAGGAAAAACATGGTATAGAGTCATCTCAATAGGGTGTAACTTAGCAACTAGAACACGGATTGGGGTGATAAATTAGTAAAGGGAAAGTTGTGGGACCATAGAACTCAATCATGGAGCTAGATTTGAAAATTTGAATACATAATTATTCTAAAAAACTGAAAATAGTGCATTGTGGCAGAACAAGGGACATTGGGTTAAATAGGTAAAAAAAATTAGAGGCCATAACTTTTAGCTCGTGAATCATATTTCGGAAACCAAATAGTCAATAGAAATATATCGAGAAGGGGAATATGCCTATCAACCCACAATTTTGTATTGAGGAAGTAATTTCGTAAAAATTTCAAAACAATGGTACAGGCGGCCTATAAGGCAAGACCAACATGAGGACTAACAATGTGGAGGATGCTCAAGGGTCTTACAATCATGAATAAGAGGTCCCCGACTCGGAAGCGTAATCAGAGAAGCGTAATCAGGCCTTTCAATATCGACCAACCAGGTCAGTCAGGGAGCCATGAAAATTAGCATGAGTGATGCTAGAATAGAGTCAAATGGGAATGGAATGAGTAGGCTAGAGGATAGAGACTCAAAAGAAACCATGAGGAACCTAAAAACGGAGGTGGTGTGTGATAAAGTTGATATTGAGAGATTTACATGAGAACATAAAAAAGTTAATACTCATATTTTACAAATCTTGAATAAATTGTAGATGGGAATGAATCATAAATATGATTCTAGGTAGGCAAAGGAACATGACTCATGGGTTAGGGGGAGAGATGTTGGAGACTCAAGACACTCTAGAAGTGTTACTGAGAAACATCATCATGCATCAAGAAATTCAACTAAGAGATCTTATGTTTCCTTAGTATCAAGAATTAGTCCAAGCACATCACTAGTAAGGAAACCGAGAAAAAGATTTGACTTACATAGTTTTCAAGGAGAACTTAGGAAAATCAAAACTCCCACATTTAATGGTGAGCATAAGGAAGGAGAGGAGGATGAAGCATGGCTATTAGAAATGAAAGAGTGCCTTCATCTACATGATTACTCATACAACTTAGAGGCATGAATTTTCACCTATCACTTGAAGGTGAAGGTGAATCTATGGTGGGAGTAGATCAAAAAAGTAAAATATCTAGATGAAAAAATATATCATGGAGGAAATTTGAAAACTAATTACAATGATATACCTATCTGAACATTACTATGAAAGGAAAATACAATATTTTTTCAAACTCAAATTGGAAAAAATGACTATAAATATTACAAACAAAAATTCATTGAATTGTTGAGGTATGTGTATTTTATTAGGGATGAAAGGTTAAAGATACAAAGCACGTGAATGGGCTACCACCATTCTATGGTGACAAAATTAAATTTGATGAACCAAGGACTTTGGATGAAGCCATGAGGAAGGCATAGTGCCTCTATGAACATAGCAAAAATAAATCACCATTCCAAATGGCTTGGGATGACAAGAAGAGAGGCAATATGGAGTAAAGGAAAAATGGGTTCAAACCTCATTCTTCAAGAACAATTCTTAAGAAAATCAACAAATTGAACCGACCCATAGTGAACCAAAGGGCGTTGATTCCTTGAGTAAGAGACCAATATTTTAAACTATCAAGTGTTTTGGTTGTGGAGGAGAGAACTTGTATAGGTACTTCCCTCACAAAGAAGGAATAATGAGGATTGTACACCAAATCCAAGGAAATGATACAATGGAGGAAGTGGGTATACGAATGCCCGAGATATATGTAGCATTGGATAATAGGCAGGATCAACATCACACACACATGATCGAAGTGGAAGGTAAGTTAATAATCACCCCATTTCCATTCTTATTGATTCTAGAGCAAGTCATAGTTATCTAAATCCAAAGTTGGTTGAAAAATTCAGCTTGAAGAAAACCAAGCATCACATGGCTTGGTAGTTTAGTTAGCTACAAGAGATAAACGGAGCATAGCTGAACTTGTAAAATAATATCCCATCAATATGAATGGGTTATATACAAATGCATATTCAATTATAATACCATCAATATCTATGATTTCCTAATTTGAATGGAATGGTTGGAGAAACATCATGCAATATTAGACGATTACAATAAAACATTTACTTTCCTTGATCAAGAAGGGAAGAAAAGAAAATTGGAGAGAATTCCAAGGCCAATTTCTAATAGGGAAATATCATCCATGTAGCTAAATAAAATTTTTTAGAAATAGGTGTCAAATTTATGCAACCCACATGGGGCAGATAGTTGAGGATCAAGCACCAAGCCTTGAGAACAATGTGGTAATTAAATAATTTGAAGGTGTGTTTGCCTAAATTCTATGATTACTACCTAAAAGAGATATTGACTTCTCTATAAACTTGGTACATGTATTTTACCTAGAATCCAAAACACCATATAGGATAAGCACACCAGAACTTAAAGAATTACAAATGCAGCTAGAACAGTGCTTAAAGAAAAGGTATATATGCCCAAGCGTGTCATGTTGGGGCACCTTAATCCTCTTTTTAAAAACAAATGATGGTACACTAAGGCTATGTGTTTATTTCAGGTAGTTGAACAAACTCACAACAAATAATAATTGTCTCTTTCTAATGGTAGATGACTTGTTCAACTAGCTTAGGGAAGCTAAGGTGTTTTCCAAAATCAGCTTGAGATCGGGGTATCATCACATAAGGGTTAAGGAAGAGGATATGATTAAGACAACATTTCGAACTTGATATGGGCATTATGATTTTGTAATAGTACCATTTGGGTTATCTACTACTCCAGGTGTTTTCACGTTCCTCATGAATGGCACTTTCCATAATTATTTGGACAAGTTTGTTATTATATTCTTGGATGGCATCCTAGTGTATTGTAAATATGAGGAAGAGAATGAACAACACTTAAGGATGGTTTTACAGGTACTTAGAGAGCATCAAATGTATGCTAAGATGAGTAAGTGTTGATTTTATCAAAGAAAAAATCATTATTTGGGTCATATCATTTTAGAGGGATGGATAACAACAAGCCAAAAAAATATTAAATAAACCAGAGAGTTGTCAACACCCAAAAAATTGACAGAGGTGAGATATTTCATGGGTTAATAGGCTACCAAAGAATATATATTGAAGGATTCTAAAAAATAGTTTATCTTATTACTTGCAAAATAAACATGTGACATTTGAATGGTCTCAAAATTGTGAAGATGTCTTTCAACATGTAAATATATTTTTAACAAGTGCACCTATATTGAAGATAGTTGATCCAAATGAAGACTTCCTTTTTTGCATAGATGAATGTAAAGAAGGACTTGGAGGAGTTCTCATGAAAAATTGGCATGTGATATGTTATGAATTTAGGAAGCTAAAAGAGCATGAAAGGAACTATGCCACGCATGACTGGGAGGTGGAAACCATATACATGCCTTGAAAATGTGGAGGCACTGCCTCATGGGAATGAGGTTTGAATTATGAACTAACCAAAATAGGTTGAAGCATTCTTTTGGACAAACAAATTTAAATGCCAAACAAATTAGATGGATGGAATTTTCAGTTGATTACAATTTGAAATTAAGAACATAAAAGCTAAGGAAAATAAAGTGGATGATGCAATCAAGAGATGGGTGCATATAAATAATGCTACAAGCATAAGCATATGCAATTCTAATTTAAAAATTATAATTTTAGAGCCTGGAAATTTAGATAAGCAATACATGGAAATAAAAATCAACCTACAACATGGTAATTTGTAGCCAAAATATAGGGATTACGAAATAGGAAAATATGTATTGGATTACGAGATAGGAAAAGATGCAATTATTTTGTACAAAGTTAGGATTTGTGTGCCAAATTTCCAAGGGTTGAGAAATTTAGGTTTAAATGAGATGCATAGAGTACTTTATGCTAGGCACTAAATGTATCAATAGACAATCTCAGTAGTCAAGAAACAATACTTTTGACTAGGTATGAATAAAGAAGTGGCTGATTATATAGCCATGTGCTTGGAATTTAAAAAAGTTAAAACTAAACATAGACACCTAGTTGGATTTCTTTAGCCAATACCCATTCCTGAGTGGAAATGGGAAATTATTTCTATCGATTTCATTACAAATTTTCCTAGAAGTACAAGGAAACATGATTCTATCATGGTTGTGGTGGATAAACTCACCAAGGCTTCCCACTTTATTCCAATGAAATCAACACAAGGCAACCAATGTTGTTGAGATTTACATGAATCAAATTTCTTGGATACATGGTATGCCCAAAGAAATTATTTTAGATAGGGATCCCAAGTTTACATCCAAATTATTGACAATTTTATTCAAGGAATTTGGAACTAATTGAAATTTTAGCAAAATATACCATCTAGAGTTATATGGACAAATAAAAAGAGCTAATCAAATTATTGAGTATATGTTGAGGATGTATGTGATGGACAAACCATCAAAATGTGAAGAATACTTGCACTCAATGGAGTTTTCTTATAATAATGGCCACCAAGCATCTTTGAAGATGAACTCATTTTAGGACCTTTCTAGAAATTCCCACTGTAGATCAACAGATTATGCAATATACCTGAGAAAAATACAAGATCTACTTCTACAACAAACTTTGCGGAAGCTTAATCGAATTGAGCAAGATCAATGAGAATACATATAACTGAGAATGAGAAATCAATCACACATAACACAAAAGAAATGACCCAGAGAAAGCCTTAGCCTAAAACCCCAATCTCTGTATTATCATACAAGTGGAAATCTTGTTCAAGTTACAAAAAGAATAAGCTCTCAAGCTATCCTGCTCTCTCTGTAATCAAACAATGCTACTCATAGAAAGTCAAAGGCTCTCACAACCTTCTCCTCTGTCCTCCAAGCCTCCTATTTACTTGCGCAACTTTTCCTGGGGTCCAGTGCTTCAACTTGTGTGAATTCCCACCTCACATTGCTCACTTGGCTCAGAAATAGCTGCAAAAACCTGAAGGAGATAATTCCTTCTGCATGGATGAGTTTCCTATATAGGAAAATTCCTCCAACTGATAGTACAATGTCCCTTCCTCTGATCTCAACTAGGTCTCTGACTGAACTGACATGCATGAGTTATTTATGAGAGAATATCCAGTTATCCGAAGTGCAACAGCTACATGCATGCATGCAGGCATCTAACTAAACTCACAATTAATTCAACAAACTATTTGAATTAATCTAACTGGACTTGAATCAGTTAATTGAGCCAACTAATTACAACTCAACATCACAACTCATCCTTATCTCTTTAACTGATGGATAAATTCCTTAATTAATCGAGAAACTATTGCATGTCCCCACATAGACTTCATGTTTGATTTTCTACAACTAATTAACTCAAGATGAATTAATTAATTATTTTACAAACAGCTGCTAAGAAAAAATTTGAATTTTACTTCTTTATTTTAGTTCAAGGACTAACTAAAATAGGAATCCATCCCAAAATGCTATTTATAGAAATGCTATTTTTAACACTTCCATTTTTCATTCCTTGTTGCTATGTCCAACACTAGTACCCAAACTGCTATATTTAACACTTCTATTTTTAGCATTTCTTGTTGCCATTTTCAACACTCCCTCTCAACAAGAAAGGAATTCAACTCAAACTCGATCCTAAACCTTTGGAATGTTCTACTTGCAACACTTCTCCCAAGTGTTTTTACTCCAGCAACTCTAGAAACAAAAAAACTCCCAACTGACTTCTCTGTTTGGATAGAAATACCCTTTGTTGCTTAAGCTTCGTCTGCTGTTGACAAGTGCTCCCTCTCTGAACTCTAAGCTGCTAAAACACTCCATGCATCTCACACCATTGCACACCTTTCTGTGCCATCCTGCACTGGTGCAACACTCTTGTGCCTCTTACATTGTTGTAGCTTGCTAGCCCTGCACAGTCTTGGGACTCTTGCACTGTAACTCTCTCTACCACTCCATCCACATTTGTCCCTACCCACTCATCCAGTCCTACTACTCCTCATTAGGGCTCCCATAGTAAGGTCTAATCAAAGAGGTTGGGTACCTCAATGATCCTGCCCCTATTCCAGCCTTCTTGGGACTGCCACTCCACATCGCCCCACCTTTGACCTGGAGGTGTGGATGCTTGTGATCCCTTTTCTCACTTGGCTCGAAATTTCACCCTACTCGAGGTCTCTGCATGAGTGGATGTCTCCACTTTGTCTCCTCTTAGCTTCTCTAGTTGTGGTTTCTCCACAACCTCCTGAAGCTGCTTCACCAATTGTGGCTCCTCTGCAATTGTCTGAGACATCTTTTGGCACTGCATGTTGAGAGGTAATGTACTCTCCCTCTCAACCACCAAATATCCATCAATTGCCTTGCTCCTCAAGGCTTTGCATGCATCTTGAACATTAAGAGCAGACATGTTCTTGACTCGTGAACTGATCTGCTTCACCTGTCTCATGGTGATGTGTTGAAGGAAAACCTTTCCCTTACTGAAGACTACATCATAGCCTTTGTCTTCCAGCATTGCAATCGACACCAAACTTTTCTTCAGTCCCATACATACTTGATATTGGTCAAGGTAATGCGAGCTCCATGATTCCTCTGAAAAGCAATTGTGCCTCCACCTGAGACACTATACTTTTCATCGTTTCGCATCAATATGAGTATCTAGAGATCTTTCTCCTCCAAGGTACTAAACAAACTCTTGTTGCTGGTCATGTGGAAAGAATCTCCACTATCAAGAAACCAACCACATCCCACCATGGATGAAACCATGCGAAAAGGGTGAAATCCAACTCAAACTATGAGGCTAGTGCCTCACCTTCTGATCCTTCCAAGGATCCCTTCTTGTATTTCTTCAGTGACATTTTGTAGCAAAATGGCCCACCTCATGACAATGAAAGCATCACACTTTCGATTCGTCGAAATTATTCCCACCATATGTATAACTCGATTTGGGATGAGAATCCTTCTCCTTCCCTTTCTTTTCCTTCCTCGCTAAGGCACAATTTTCTTCATCCTCCTTGGATGAAGAAGATCCATCTCTGGTGCTTCTTCGTATCTCCAAGGTACTAAACAAACTCCTGTCACCGGTCATGTGGAAAGAAGTTCCATTATCAAGAAACCAACCACATCCCACCATGGATGAAACCATGCGAAAAGGGTGAAATCCAACTCAAACTATGAGGCTAGTGCCTCACCTTCTAATCCTTCCAAGGATCCCTTCTTAGATTTCTTCACTGACATTTTGTAGCAAAATGGCCCACCTCATGACAATGAAAGCATCACACTTTTGATTTGTAAAAATTCTTCCCACCATATGTAGAACTCGATTTGGGATGAGAATCCTTCTCCTTCCCTTTCTTTGCCTTCCTTGCTAACGCACAATTTTCTTCATCCTCCTTGGATGAAGAAGATCCATCTCTGGTGCTTCTTCGTATCTCCAAGGTACTAAACAAACTCTTATCGCCGGTCATGTGGAAAGAAGCTCCACTATCAAGAAACCAACCACATCCCACCATGGATGAAACCATGCGAAAAGGGTGAAATCCAACTCAAACTATGAGGCTAGTGCCTCACCTTCTGATCCTTCCAAGGATCCCTTCTTGGATTTCTTCAGTGACATTTTGTAGCAAAATGGCCCACCTCATGACAATGAAAGCATCACACTTTCGATTTGTCAAAATTCTTCCCACTGTAGGTAGAACTCGATTTGGGATGACAATCCTTCTCCTTCCCTTTCTTTTCCTTCCTCGCTAAGGCACAATTTTCTTCATCCTCCTTGGATGAAGAAGATCCATCTCTGGTGCTTCTTCGTATCTCCAAGGTACTAAACAAACTCTTGTCGCCGATCATGTGGAAAGAATCTCCACTATCAAGAAACCAACCACATCCCACCATGGATGAAACCATGCGAAAAGGGTGAAATCCAACTCAAACTATGAGGCTAGTGCCTCACCTTCTGATCCTTTCAAGGATCCCTTCTTGGATTTCTTCAGTGACATTTTGTAGCAAAATGGCCCACCTCACGACAATGAAAGCATCACACTTTTGATTTGTCAAAATTCTTCCCACCATATGTAGAGCTCGATTTGGGATGAGAATCCTTCTCCTTCCCTTCCTTTGCCTTCCTCGCTAAGGCACAACTTTCTTCATCCTCCTTGGGTGAAGAAGATCCATCTCTGGTGCTTCTTCGTATCTCCTCCTGCATCAAATCTGACCAATGTCATTCCTAATCTGGTAGTTTCTCTCTTTTATTTACCAAGTCTTGGTAGCTATGCCATCTCTTAGGAAGACCGAGGATAGCTAGACTCACCATGTCGTCATCGATTGTCATGAACCTTACACTTCTAAGCTCATCCATGTAGGTGGTGAGCTTTCTCAAATATGTAGAGATCATGTCACACTTTTCACACTTGATTTTCTTAAGGTTGTATTTCAGCTCCAGCTTCCCCTGATCACTGCTGTTTTGATATAAATCTTTCAATGTTTCCACATCGAAAATGGTGTCTCATTCCCATGGAGGCTTGAGACTGTTAGCGCTCAAATCTACCTTAGGCTGAAATAAGGTAAAACTCAAGGCTACATCAAACCATGCTCAGCCTCGTAGCTAGCCCTACGAGGACAGGAGAGGGCTCTCTCCAGTCGATCTCGATAAAATAAGCAATAGGGTGCGAGATGACTTTAAAATGGGAACTAATTTTAGGCTAGTAAATAGATATGAAAGTTTGATTTTGATTTTTGGGTTTTGTTGGAGAAATGGGAAAAAACAATTTTGGGTCCGGGGATAAGGCCAGATCTTTGCAGAATTCGAGTTGGGGTGAGGTAGGCAGTAGTCTTAATGCTTTTTGATTTAAGTGTATGGATGGATTAGAATGAAAAGGAGCTGAAGAGAGCAAGGGAGAACATGGATCCTCTCCAAACAGGCGAAAAGGCAGAGCATTGAAATCAATGGATTCAACCTCATTTACTCATTCATTTAGTTTCAGAAGCATAATAAGGGAATGGCATACATTAAACATGAAATAACTTACAATAAAATAAAAGAAAACACCATCAAGAACTAAAAGCCACAAGAATCCCAACAGGTGCTGCAAAAACTCTGATCTTTCCTTAGCCAAAATATGAAAAGTATGTACAATAGTGTGCCAAAATCTTTCCCAAGAGTCCCACCTCTCCAACCCTTGAAAATGACTGAGAAAATACATCTTATAGACCATCCTAACCCCTTACCATGCCTCTATGGGTCGAATTCCTCCTTCTAGGATCAGTTCCAACTAATTCTAAACAAGGAGCTAGAATATAGGCATCCAAACAACTTGCCTCTAAAAGAAGGGAAACTGATTCTTACATCTGATTTTTACTTTTTTAGCAGTGAATCATCTAGAATAGGTAAAAGTGAGTCAAAGTTACATGTCAACCATAAATTTACATAAATATAACTTGAAAATTTCATCCACAAGCAAAACTGGTTCAACTGGCCGAATTTTTGAGCTGGAAAATGAAAAATTGACCAAAAATCTATATGCGTAGCGCGCCTGAGTCATACACGTAGTGCACCTTTCAGCCTGATTTTGAGGCACTTCCCAGCATCCAAATTGAGCTCATGATAGCTCGTTGGAAATCCCTAGATGTTTTCTATCCAACCCAAGTGGAATTTCCAAATTTTGAGCTCATTTGCCCCTCCAAAACTTCATTCTCCCAGAAGTACTTCCTGCTGGAGCAAAAGGTGGCAGCAAGGTGGTTTTCATGGTGTTTTTGGGCCTTTTGATCATCCAGAACTTGATGAAATGCTTTGGAAATACTTTAGCATGCATAACTTACTATGAAAAAACCAAAAATATAAAGTTTTCCTTCAGCAAGTGTCCCAATCAAAAGTGAGCGCGTCGACGCGCTACTCGTATGTCTGAAAAACTTGTTTTTAGGCCAAAATATTTCAAAATCACAAAAATTTCTCCGAATTTGCTCAAATTCGGAGCGAAGACCCTCCATCATGTATTATGCCCAGCCAACGAAGCCTCGGCCAAAATCCGGAGTGGAAGGTGTTTCACGATGCTTTAGTGTCCTCCTGGTGTATGCAGTTCAGTGGTGCAATCTCTGTCTTGGTCATATAATGTATCGATGTCCACCTCCATGATGTTGCAAAATCTGTGTTGGCTTGAATGAGATGAAGAATGAGGATTTGGTTCTTTTGTTTCAAATGCGAAATGAGGGAGGAACTATGGGAAATAGGGCCGTGTGAATAGTGGACTATGGGAAAATGAGCTATGGGAACAACATGATTTCAATCAAGTGAAGAAAATATGCTTGAGTCAAGTGAAATTAAGGATGTGAGTATAGTCACTTGACTGTATGGAATTTTGGAATATGAAGGATGGAAAGTGGTAACAAATGGCAAGTTTTAGGGATGGGATATAGGGAATAGGAGAGGTACGAAGTGATATGAGTGATTTTGAAGGGAATAGGGAAAAGGGAGGCATTGTATGATGATATGACAGTAGTGGGGAAAGGAAAATACAAGTTAGATATGGAATGTTTTGGCACCAAAGTCAAATTCTAAAACTTTAAATTCAAACTCTAAAGAGGCATTTCTTTACAAGATAGTAGGGTTTGTGTTTTTCAACATTCATACTCTTACAACCAATCTTCAAACAACTCCAAACACTGACCAAAGATAATAGCAAGATGATTTAAAATTACATGAGGCAAAGGAAACTGAGAGAATTTGAATTTTGAAGAGCAGTGGCAAAAATTTTGTGTTCTGGCCCAATGTGTAGCGCGCTCCCTATGCGTAGCGCGCATGTAATTTTACACAGGCTGGGGAGGCTATATGCGTAGCGTGCCACATAGTGCATTTTGCAGGAGGCTTTTGGAGGCCTTCCCAATCTCCAAATTGAGCGTGTGATAGCTCGTTGGAAATATCTTAGAGTCTACTTTCCAACCCAAGTAAAATGTTTCAATTTGGACTTCATTTTCCTTGTCATAAATCAAATCTCCCAAAACTTGTCAAAATGAGAAGAATGAGGCTGCCTCAAGGCATAGCACTGTTGCAGTCAACTTTTGAAGGTCTTCCTCAACTCCAAATTAAGCTCATGATAGCTCATTGGAAATATATTTGTGTCTAGTTATCCTTTGACTCATCAACCAAGTCATTTAGCCAACCATACTAGGAGAAATCTTGATTTTCCCAAGGTTACTTCAGAGGTGCATTCAATTCTCCTGAGGCAACGGTATTTTTGACATTTCTCTAAAACCATGATACTTGTGTAAAAAGTGAAGGAGTTTTTTCTTAGTTGGCATGTTTTGGACAAAAAACTCTCTTAGTTTTCCGAAATTCATCTTTGATTGCTCTGAAACATATTTTGAGTGAAACTTATCCCAATGTGTGAAACAAGGAATTTTGTCAAAATGAAGCGAAATGAAGGGGATAAGGGGCTTCTAAATTCTTGGGGAAATTTTGGGAAGTAGGGAGGGATGTTAGGAAGTAGGGGAAAGTGGAATCTCAGAGATTGAGTGAGGGGAAGGGGTCCAAAAGGGAAAAACACAGGCCTAGCCTAGAAAATTACCAAGTTGTGGCAAGAAACTAGGGTTTGTGTAAAAATGAGGAATTTGGGGGATCTCAGTGATGGGAAGTGTTTAATAAGGTTCATTAATGATAGGGGAAAGTGTATTAACATCAAGATACAAGTTTTCCTAATGATTTGACCATCGAAGAAAAATTACCTCCAAAACCCTAGGAGAGGGAAATGGACCTTACCTAGGCACAACTGAAGCAAGAACATGCTGTAAAATGACCCAATGGAACTTGACATGATGATGACAACCCTCTAAATAATGGTACACTCAGCTGAATGGTTACATGGACCGACATTTGGACAATTTTGAAAAGAGTGAAAACAAACCCTAGACCTAATGCCTAGTGACCAAATTTTGCTTGAAGACTTATTGAAATGACAAAATTTGACCTTGACACCTTCAGATCACTTTGTAAGAGCATGTTTGATCATTGAAGGAAGGCTGCAAAGGCTGACACTAACAAAGACAATGTGGTGTCGAACTCCCTCCAAGAGTATTCTCCTTGCTCTAGCCATAAATTTCTTCCATTCTTCCAATTCTGTAGCATTAGTCGCTGCTGGCTTGGGGACTTCTTGATCAATGAAGTCATTTAGACCGTTATCCTCTAATACTACTTCCATGCGATCCTTCTAGGCTATATAATTTGAGCTACCATCAAGGTCATACTCGATTCTTAAACCATTGAATGCCATTGGTGAAATTGAGATGCGATAAGAACTCGATTTCTATGTTCAGGAACCTCAAACTTCAAACTTCTCCCTTCTTGTATACTATTCTCTCCTCAGATCACCTTTGCTCTAATATAAGATCTATTCTACAACAAACTTTGTGGAAGCTTAACCGAATTGAGCAAGATCAATGAGAACACATATAACTGACAATGAGAAATAAATCACACATAACACAGAAGAAATAACTCAGGGAAATCCTTAGCCTAAAACCCCAATCTTTGTATTCTCATACAAGTGGAAATCTTGTTCAAGTTACAAAAAGAATCAGCTCTCAAGCTATCCTGCTCTCTCTGCAATCAAACAATGTTGCTCATAGATAGTCAAAGGCTCTCACAACCTTCTCCTCTATCCTCCAAGCCTCCTATTTCCTTGTGCATTTTTTCCTGGGGTCCAGTGCTTCCACTTGTGTGAATTCCCACCTCACACTACTCACTTGGATAAGAAATAACAGCACAAACCCGAAGGAGATAATTCCTTCTACGTGGATGAGTTTCCTATATAGGAAAAATCCTCTAATTGATAGTACATTGTCACTTCCTCTGATCTCAACTGGGTCTCTGTCTGAACTGACACGCATGAGTTATTTATGTGAGAATATTCAGTTATCTAAAGTGCAGTAGTTACATGCATGCATGCATTAACAAAATGAACTCACAATTAATTAAAAAAACTATTTGAATTAATTTAACTGGACTTGGCTCAGTTAACTGAGCTAACTAATTATAACTCAATATTACAACTCATCCTTATCTCTTTAACTGATGGATAAATTCCTCAATTAATGGAGAAAGTGTTGCATGTCCCCACATAGGCTTCATGTTTGATTTTCTACAACTAATTAACTCAAGATGAATTAATTATTTATTTTACAAACAACTGCTAAGATCAAATTCAAATTTTACTTCTCTATTTTAGTTTAGGACTAACTAAAATAGGAATCCATCCCGAAATTCTATTTATAGAAATGTTTCCTTTAGCACTTCCATTTTTCATTTCTTGTTGCTATGTCCAACACTGGTACTCGAACTGCTATTTATAGCAGTGCTATTTTTAGCACTTCTATTTTTAGCATTTCTTGTTGCCATTTTCAACAACCTTATATGCAAGAAAATGTAACATACCTATGAGCTAGGAAAATATAGTTAACAAGGCTATTTTTGGTCCAGACCTTCTCAGAGAAATGGAAGAGAATGTGATAAAAATAAAATAGAATTTGAAGGCTTCTCGAGATAGGAAGAAAAAAAAAACTATGTTGATAAGAACAAGCTAAATAGGGAATTTAATGTCAGAAATCATGCCTTATTGAAAGTGAAGGAACACAAAAATTCATTAATAGTAGGTAGCTATATAAATTTGGCAACTGGATATTGTGGACTATTTGAGATCCTTGAGAGGATTGGTCTGGTTGCATATATGATTGCACTGTCAACATTCATGCATATTCATAATGTGTTTCATATTTCATTACTTGAAAAGTATGTTCCTAATGATAATCATGTAATTGATTGGAATATATTTTAGGTGAATCTCAATGGAAAATATTAGGTCAAACTAGTGTGAATTTTGGACAAGAAGGTTACGCTCCAAAATTGAGCCATTTCCTTTGTAAAGGTGTAGTGGATCTATTTTGGTCCTGAAGATACTACATGGGAGCAAGAAGATGTAATGAGGGAAGATTACCCCCATATTTTTGGATAATCATACTATGTATGTGTGCATATATATAATTCACTAATGACAATGCATAGATAAGTGGGAGGGGAATGTAACAGCCCTACTCGACCCCTAGATTTTAAATAAAATTTTCTTTTGGGGATGATGTGCCAATGTGCATGTGTATTCTTATGTTTTGGAGCTATTATTCTCATGTGCATATGTATTTTAGATGTTTGAAGGCCAGAAATATTGGTATTGTAAATATGGCATCTTATGCATGTTAATAAACATATTATGAATGTAGACTGAATCAAATGGAAAGAGTATGGAGGGTCAAGACTCAAAAAAAATATAAAAATGGGTTGATGTGATTTATAATCAGTAAAAAGAGCACATGCATATAACTAAAGTCCATTAATTGAATTTATAGGTTCCAAGTGTTAGAAAAAGGTCATGCATATAAAAGAGAAGAAGATATTACTATGAGGTGGTTAGTTAGAGTGGATACCCAAGATGACAACGCAAAATTTTAGAGCCCTAGTGTTGAGAACATCCCTATTTGGCTAAGTTATAATTCTTGAAGGTGGTGTAAGAACTCAAGCGACTATAGGCATAGAGAAAGGTGTGCACCAGTTGGGCGCACACTGATGGAGGATGTGAGCCTCGAGTTTGGAGGCTTTCAGGTTTTGATATGTGGGCCTGGAGGGTACCTAGAGACCCCAGAGTGTAGCAGGAACTTCTAGAGCCACAAGAATCTAAGAATGTCCTTTTCCGGTCGAGTAAGACACCCTAGAGTTGGTGGCACAACCCAAGGGGATGCAAGTGAAGGGAAGGGTGCGCGCTACTTGGGTGCAGGATTATGGGGGATGTGAGCTTGTAGGTTGGAGGTTGTTAGGTTTTGGTACGTTGGCTAATTGATGGTACTAAACATTACCTAAAATTAGGTCAGATGTTTCCCCATGGATTTGAAGCCCCTGTTTAGGAGTGACCTTCCATTGAGAGAAAATGAAAAATGTGCTCTAACGCTGCGAGGAATGTTGAAGGTCTCCAGTTAGTAGGCCATTTATTAAATCAATCCTTCTATTAACATTTACATAATTATGTTATAATTAATTGGGTATTTTACTTGTGTTGCATTTATGAATTTGTAATTATTGTGTCTGAAAAATTAATTAAGAATTTACATGCCTATATATGAGTAAATGCCTTTAGAGTATATTTAGGCATGCATAACACCCATATAGAAGCATCACTGGTATGGGGTATGTCCTAGTAGGTGGTTGAAATGAGCTGGAAGGGGGTTTGGAACATTATAATAGATTAGGAACAAGTCATGTTTGGAAAATACACAAGGTTAAACATACTTTTCATACAAAAAATTGACACAATTTGCTGTGTGCCTCATTGGCTAAGAGGGCATCACAATGTTGTTCATCAAGTTGGGCCAAATAAAGGGGTCGTTCTTCCTCAGCCGAAGTGTTAGGGAAAATTTTAATAATAATTTTCAATTATTGTATCTCACATTTGATTGGTAGTATCACTTCCATGCCATATATGAGTTGGAAAGAAATAAATGCCATGGAGGTCTCGGTTGAGGTTCAATAAGCCCAAAGTTTAGAAATTTGATAAAATTACAACTGCTCAAGATTTCAACTAAAATACAAGAGACACAATTCTACTTTACTGATTTGCAAAAGGGAAATAAAAATTTAGAATAACATGCATATACATGCAACAAGAAAAACCACAAGTGCATAGTGATTTCTAGGGGAAACCAACTGCAAAAAACCCCTTAAGCCTCTTTGCGTTAATTAGTTGAATAGAAAAATTATTATAGCTTCTTGCTCCAGCTCTGAGCACAAACTTCAAAATAATAATCGTTCTCTCTATTAATTAAGGACCTATATCTAACACTTACCCACTTTATGCCTCCATCAGCCTCCTATTTCCTTGTATAAATATAAGCTAATTTGAGCTCCAAAACAATAGGTAAGTCCCTATTTCCTTGTGTAATTCCCAAGGAATTGATCTCCAGACTGCATGCAACAACTATACACTCAAACAGTATACAACTTGTGTTACACTTGCCTTATCTCTTCCACTTCATTTGAGGAATTCAAATTCCATGCATGCATAAGATATTTTGGGTTGATTGATTAGTTAACTTACAAATCTCTATGTTAGATTGTTGTCCTAATGTACAACTGACCTTCAAGTGACTCTATCAATAGTTAGAGGTCAATTAATTGAGTACAACTAAAAATAACTGAACCAAATTGCTAAAATTTAGCAATCACACATGTATTACTGAACTCCAAGCACATGAACTTGAAGTTACTGAGCTAATTGAGTAACAAGAGCCATGTTGCACTAGTTAACTACATCCAAGTTATCCTATTTATGTGGAAATTTAATTTACTCAATTTGACTAAGGCTAATGTTAAATTGAGCCTTTCTTGCTACACTTTATAACACTCCCTCTTAGAAAGAAAGGGATTTTGCACCACCCCTATCCAACACCTATGGAATCTACTATAGCACTACCTCTCACTGTTGTTGTTGCTACTGCAATAACTGCAATTAAGAAGAATAAAAAAAAAAAAAACATTGAATCAATTGTATCTCTCCAAATATCCGTTGGGAAAACTGCATTTATGTTGATTTTCCACTATACCTACTGCACTACTATCAACATTGATATATGCTCCTCAGTATCTGACTTCACCAAATGACATTGATCCTTCTACTACTTAATACTATGGGCCCCTATAGCAAGGTAATGATCCATGAGGAGGACATCTCAATAGACCCTTCCCAAATATCTACAGCTTTAAGACTATGGTTTTACATCACCCCACCTCACTCTTGGAGATATAGCTGTATCGTGGAAAAATATACTTCTAGCTTTTAAATATTTGTCACTCTAACTCCAATCTATTTGACTTTCTCGGTAGCTACATGTTTCAAAATGGCTTTTCCCTTACTAAAAATAACATCATAGCCTTTATCTTCCAATAGTGCTACAAAGATCAAGTTCTTCTTCAACCCAAGTACAAATATAAGATCTTTGAGACAATGATGAGAGACATACTCCCTCTTAACGGTTATAGTATCAATTCTTGTAGCATTGTACCCCCTATCATCCCCCAATTCGATATGCATCTAGACACCCTTCTCTCCAGTCTACTGAAAAACTCCTTGTTTCCTATTATATGGTAAGAGGCACCTAAATATAGGTACAAATCACTCCCTCTTACTATGTTTTCCAAGCAAGAAATGAGGGTGAAATCTAGCTTGAATTGAGAATCCAAGGCATCTCCTCCTGCTCCTACTATAGGCTCCTTGCTAGATTTCCTTTGCAGACACTTTGTTGCATATTCCCTGAATTCGTGGAAATGGAAACATTTTATAATGCTTAGATCCTTCTTCTTAACATTTTTATAGTTGTACCTAGCCTCACCTTGGGACTTCTTGGCCTTGGCCTTCATTCTTTAGCCAACTAGAGAAAATTCCTCTTCCTCTTCTTTGGATTTTACTCCATCTCTTGTATTTCTCCTTAATTCTTCTTGAACCAGCTCAAACCACAAACTTTCCCAATTTCATAATTTTTCTCTTTCATTAATATAGTCCTGGAAGTTGTGCCAGGATTTTAGAAGGCCTCAAAGAGCTAGGCTCACCAAATCATCTTCTGCAACATTCACTCCAACCCCTCCAAGCTCATCTCGAACTTGAGTGAATTTGGAGAGATACTGTAGAATGGTGTCATTTTTCTACATCCTAATATTTCAATGCTTGTCTTTCAGGGCTAATTTTTTATGTTCACTAATATTTTTGAATAGATCAATTAGTGTACTCTAAATAAAAAATGGTGTCTCTTTTCCACGGATATTTGAGACCACATGGCCCCTCACACCTTCAAGAAGAATTTTCCTGGCCTTTACAACATCCTTCTTCCACTGGGTTAACTGTTGTGCATTTGATTGTGCAGGTTTTCTAATATCAGTTTTAACATATTTTAACACACCATTATTACAGGCACTTCTTCCATGCATTCCTTCCAGTATATGAAATTCAAGCTACCCTCCATGGAATACTCCAATCTCTAATCGTTGAAAGACATTCTCCCAATCCCGAAGAAAAATTGTTGCGCTGAAGTCGCAAATTCGAAATTCTTGAGGGACAAGTTTGAAATACTTGTTCTAATGCGACTTTGAGGCTTTGATACCATGTAGAAATTTGATAGAAGTTGTAATTTCTCAAGCTTTCAACTAAAAAACAAGAGACACAATTCTACTCCATTGATTTGCAAAATGGAAATCACAATTTATAACAACACGCATAAACATGCAACAAGAAAAACTAGAACTAGACAGTGATTTATAGGGGAAACCAATAGGGAAAAATCTCTCAAGCCTCTTTGCATTAATCAGCTGAATAGAGAAACTATTACAATTGTTTGCTCTAGTTCTAAGTACAACCTGCAAAAGAATATTTTTTATCTCTATTGATTGAGGACCTCTTTCCAACACTTAACCAATTTATGCCTTCATCAACCTCTTATTTCCTTACAAAAATATGAGCTAATTCAAGCTCCTAAACAATGGGGAAGTCATTATTTCCTTGTGAAATTCCCAAGGAATTGATCTCTTGACTGCATGCAACAACTGTACACTCAACTAGTATACAACTCATGTTACAATGGCCTTATCTCTTCCACTTCAACTGAGCAATTCATAGTCCATGCATGTATAAGCTATTTTGGGATGACTGATTAATTAACTGACAAATATCAGAGTTACACTATTGTCCCACTGTACAACTGGCCTTCAACTAACTTTATCAATAGTTAGAGGTTAGTTAACTGAGTGCAACTAAAAACAAGGGAACTAGATTCCTAAAATTTAGCAATCACACATGCATGACTGAATTACAAGCCCACTAACTCGAATTTACGGATCTAACTGAGAGAAAAGATCCATGTCACACTAGTTAACTACCTCCAAGTTATCTTACTAATGTGTAAAATATATTTACTCAATTTGACTAAAGCTAAAGTCACATTGACCCTTTCTTTCTGCACTTTCTAACACAGAGGGATGAAAAAAGTGTTAAGTACCAATTTTATTTATGGTTCTTGACCATGCATTGGATCATAGCCTTTAATACATGAATGATGGCCTTGACTTTATCATTAACTTGAGGGCCATAGGGAGAGGAGTTCTCATGGCAAAACCCCAACTTGATTGCCAATTTAGCTATCATATGATTATGAAAGTGATATCCATTATTGGTGACAATATCCTTGGGGACACTAAACGTAGTGATGATGTGGTTAAAAAATAATAGAGCCCCAATGGAACTATTGTTCGATAATGTAGGCATAGCCTAACCCCACTTAGTGAAGTAATCTAGAGCCACAATGACATAATTTTCACCGTTTAATGAGGTAGGCTTCCACTACATGAAATTGATACCCCATTTCGTAAAGGGGGTGACAACAACCATAGGATGAAGGGGAGAAGGATGGGAATGCATTTTGTGGGTATGAATTTGACAGGGATGATACCTTTGGACTTCATTCATATAATCTCTGAATATGGATGGCCAAAAGTACCCAACGGGCAAGATTTTCTTGGCAGTGGATAACCTAAAGACGTGCCCACCACATCCTCTCACATGCTAGTCATTTAAATTATGTTCAACCCCTTCATGAGTTAAAAATTGAGGTAACACCAAGTCAACCCCATGGCGATAAAAGGTATCATTTATTATGAGGCATTATGTAGCATTATTGCATATGCATCAACAATAATCATAGGAAAACGTAGGTTGAAACTTTTGAGTTTGGAGATAGAGCAAGATATCCCCATGGCAAGGATAAAAATGATAATGAGTAACAAAGACACATCATGGAATGAATTAGTAACCATTGTTCCATAAGTAGCAAGAAGAGGGTCGTCAAATAAACTCTCTACAAAGATAAGCAATCTATTGGATTTCACAACCACAAACTCCAAATAAAATTTGTGTAAGATAATGATCCATTTGGAGTACTTACCCCCATTGAATTTCCTACTAAGAATATGACACGTGGGGTTATATTCAGTGATGATAATGCCCTTACACAAGAGAATGTAACATCTAAGTCATTAGATAATGAAGACAACAATTAGGGCCAAATTTTCTTGTATAAATAGTGCAGTTCCACTCCCACCAACCCCTTGCTAATTTAGTAGATGGTGTGATTATTATGGTCCTCATCCTCTTATACAAGAAAAATTCTATGAATATAATAAGAGGCTAATAGATATAAAACATAATCCTGACTATAGTCAAAAGGGATTAGTAGCAGGAGTGATAGCTAGGCCTTTTTCAAGGCATCAAAAGATCATTGTGCCATTGGTCATTCCATACAAAAGGTGTATCATTTCTTAGAAGATTCATGAAACCCTTTGTAATCTTACAATAGTTAAAAATGAATCAACATAAGAAGTTCACTTTACCTTGCAAACTCTAAAGTTGATTGATAGTGTGAGAAGGAGGCAGATTTGCAATCACTTGAACCTTTAAATTATCAACCATGATCCCATACTTGGACATGAAGAAGCCTAACAATTGTCCAAAAACAACAAAAAATATGGAGGATTCAAATGGATATTATAGTAGTGGCAACACGTAAACGTCACTTCAATTCCTTCAGATCCTTGTACCTAGAATGAATCAAATTTCTATTCGCACATCAACTCTAGTGTGCAACAATGGTGGATATCGCACCCAACAAATTTACAAAAATCAAAAAATAAATTTCGTGTAGTTTCCTCATACTTCTACATCATTGAGAAATTATGTGTGGTGTGCTGCAATACTTGGTAAACTTCACACCACAAACCTCGACCTTGTGCAAGTAGATTAACGTGGTGATCACCATGTAATCTATCAAAAACTTGCATTCATTTCAGTAGTGGCCTTCTATTCGTAAAATGGTACACCACACTTCATCCTGCTTCCCTCTCTCCTTATGTAGATCTTGTAGTTAAATATTTAGTGTTGCCAGTTGAAACTACACCTACGCCATACAAGAATTTTCTCCACTCCCTTCTAGAGAAGCTTCTAGCTTTAATGCAATATCTAGTTCCTCCAACTATAAATTGATTCATTTTTGCATTAAAGGTATCCTAATATGTGGAAGTAGAACATAAATGAACCATTCTTTATGTTTTGCATCTTGAATTTTGAAATTCAACCTATCCTTCAAGATCTTAAACCTTTGGTCAAAATCCCATGCTGACTCACTTGAACCCTGCTTAATCTCCTTTAGCTTGGTAATGCATTAGGATTCAAATTTCAGCTTCTAAAATTATCTAATCAAATATTGCCTAATATTGTTTACTGACCTAGTTTGGGTAGTTGGAGTCACACTTTTGTACTTCATATAACATGTCAATGGATGGTCCCATACGGAAGCTTCCAATTGTGCAATATTTGTTGTCTCATCCAGGACATGTTTTGTTGTCTAGATGGCCTCAAAAACAAATAAGTGTTGTTCTTGATCCTCATTCCCAACACCATGGAACATAAGAATCCTCAATTATACACCCACCATCATTCTCAATGTATTACTCCCTAATGAAGTACTTTCTGTCACACACACCACACCACTAGACGATTGTACGATGGTCTACTCACTAAACTAGAAATGAACTCCTTGTGATGCTCAACCTATTTGTTGACCAACTCCATTATTACTAGTACCTCCACTCCTTTGACTATGGTTACCTTCTACAATATTTGTTTCAATGTGTTGAGTACTTACCTCTATATTCTTGGAAGTGCACAGCGTCATGTGTTCAAAACCAAGCATGGTCTGACTTGGCTATCTAGGGTTCAAAGAATCAATGTTGTGTGGATTGTGTTGCTCTTCTTCCTTTCCTTCAATGTGTGGGGTACCTAATTATGTTCCCTCATAAATCTGGTCACTTATGATACTCCTCTTCATATAATGACCTTTTCTTTCCCCTCTCCATATTCTTATCCTTATGATAGGCATCAATGATGACCAACCTCCTCCCATAGTGCTCCCACATCACCCCGTAAAATCCTTCGTCTGTTCCTCAACATGCCACACTCTATGTCTTCTACCTCCATCCTAACTCTTCAATTTCATGTCTATGGTCTCATACCTACCTTCAATCTCTAGTGCACTCTCCATTTTTTTCTTCCTTCTCCCCCTTTGCACAAACTACCCCGTGGTTTTCACCCACTCTCCCCTAGCGAGTGAGCAGTTTAGCCATTCGTGTTGTCTGACTCCAAGGGTAGAAATATATGGTCACACAATAGAATCTTAATGATTAGCAACAATGACTCTATGAATCTACCATAGATTCCTTTCAAGAATTTCATCTACATTGCACTATATGATACTATCACTTCTATTGCAAACTCAAAAATATAACCTTCCAACACACTTTCAAACCAAAAATCTACATCATGTGAGATTTTATTACTTGTCGCTTGCAACTAACACACTTCCTTGGGAATCCACTATCTTGGTCCATTAAGGCAGTAAGTCAGATTATGATCTTTTAGCCATTCAACTAACTTTGTTAGAATATTAGGAAACTCTCCAAAGAAAACTTCATGAAGTTCAATAAACACAAATTTCTGCAACCATTTCTTTGTGCTGAGTCTCCTACCTCTGATTTATTTTGTTGAAAACTCGTGCGCCTTCAGATTAAGACATAGAGAGATTTCTTCCTTGGTGGGATTCCATGGTATCCACATCTTTGTCATAGAATAATCCCATCATACAATGATCCTAGTCTTGACAATGAAACCAGTTGTTGGCACACAAGATTCTAACAGATCTGAGATTTGTTGAAAAGTTCGGCCAACAAACTCGCTCAACACTAGCCCTTTCGGTGTCACCCACTAAGTGGATGAAGTATCACCCGAGGTGCTATGGGGGACTACTAGAACTAGGTTTTTGTAGTGAGATGGAACTACTATGACTTAGCGACATTACTACTTTGTCTTACCATGCAGGGTTTCAAACACCTATCAAACTAACAAACACTTAAAAATCATTCTTTGGCAATGTGTTGCATGGAACTTCATGCATTCTATAGTAACTAAGTAGTTCGTAGTACATTACCCATAATAGTATTACAACCTTAACCTCTCATTCCTCTCAGCAACCTTTTCGACATTAAAAAAAAAATCACCATTCAACAAAAATAAGATTAACCTGATAAAACTATAGCATTGCTATCAACTTCCCTCATTACCAAGAATATTGAGAAATGTTGAATTGTAATTAAATCATCAAATAACCAATAAAAATAAACAATAGTAGAAATAACCTAACACCTTTAGATACCAACATATAGGGGCAGTCCATTTTTCTCTTCATTACTTCAACATTAGACAAAATGGTGCAATGCACTACAATAGGAATTACTAAAGACCAAGATCACCAAACTTCAAAGTTTACTTAGCCCGGTAAAACAACCATTACAACACAAACAGACCCTTGACTCTATTACAAACTACTTCTTCTACACATAGGCTACACAATAACTATAGACATACATGAATAACATCTATAATTCTTATTATTGTAAGAACAAGATATTGTCTCAACAGTTCTTACTTCTCCTATGATGTACCCTCGAACTATCTCAGACGAGTCCTCTTATTGGTCCCTTGTACCTTCTTGGTCCTGTTCACCCTACTTCTCCTATCTTCTAGTTTTCCTCCACACTAGCTAACCATCATAGATATTCTCTCACAACATCTCTCCAAATGTCCCATGCCTATCTACTACCGACTCATCACCACTCCATCAAATTATTCCCTTCTACAAATATATCTAGATTCTTATGCCATGAAAACCTTCCTCTCCTTTGCCAATCATCTTGTTATGAAACCAACCCACAAAAAGATAGAAAAGAGAGATAAACGCCTTAGAATTCAGCCTCTTCGAGAGGGAAACCTCCTTTACATTACACAAATGAATAATTCTTAGATGATACAAATGAAAATACCTTCATTCTATATATAGAAGTCTAAGGGGTCTTAATGTAATCAGAGTTCACATAACAATAATAATGTTAGGGCACAATAATAACAATAGTGGGCTTCTATGGGGCACAATAGTAACAATATGGGGACTACATGGGTACAACAATATAATAAGGGGGTTTTACTAATAACAATAAGGGGTTACACTAGTAGTATAGGGGCCTAACATGCCCCTCTCCTTAAAAAAGTGTTGTCCTCAACGCTTGAGTAGTTCTTGATGCTTCTGTATAAAATTCTTGTCCTCCCATGTGGAATCTTCAGCAGGTAAGTTCTTCCACTTGATGAGATACTCTGGAATTGATCGATTCTGTAGCTGTCAGGTTTTTGTTTCTGTGACTGCTCCAAGTTCCAATATGATTTTTCCTTCCTTGTCAAGTTCTGGCAATATTGTTGGAACTAGGATATTCGACAACTTTTGAATGAGTTCCCTTCCTGCTTTGCCATTCTTCCATTCATACCTTCCTTTGTTTATCAAATTTGGTTGGATAATTGTACCAACATCTACCATTTTTGTAACCATATGTTCAATTTCACTCCTTTGGGAATATGGATATCTATAAGACTTGATGTTTGGAGGAACACTTCCTGGAATAAAATGAATAATATGATCATGATCATGAATACATGGGAGACCTTTGGAAGTCTCAAATACCTTGGAATGATTTTCCAAGACTTTTTGGAGATATGGAGAAATACATGATTTCGATGTGTGAACAGTTAGCAAATATAATTGTCCAATTACGCCTCATTATTCTTTCTTTATAAGCTTTGTCATTCCGTCAGAGTTGATTATCCTTCTTGGTTACCCTGTGATACCGTTTAATTCAACTTTCTTTCCTTCTGAAGAAAATTTCATAAATATTTCTTGAAAATTAAAAGCTATTGTACCCAAGGATTGTAGCCATTGGACTCCTAGTACAACATCAGCACCACCCATTGGATCGGAAAACATTATGTTATTCAATACATATTCTCCCATGAATAGCTAGATATTATGGCACTTTCCAGAGCAATTTATGGTTTCTCCACTTACAATCGTCACTTGACACTCTAGTTTTGGATCTAGGAAGTAATTCAAGTCCTTGGCTATCTTATAATTAATAAAATTATGGGTACTACCCGAATCAATCTGTAGGTTTTAACCCTGTATAGAAATTACCTGCATACGAATTCTAAAACACAGAAAATAAACAATGAGAGATCATAACACATAAAACACATATACATAGGGATTTTCCCCTAGATCCCAAAATCGGGACTACCAGTTTGATTTTTCATTATGGTCCTTTCAATGTTACAATACATATTTATACATGCCAAAGCATCCAATACCATGGATCGAAAAGCATCCCGTCCAATACCATTGACCGAAAACCATCACTTCCAATACCATGGACCAAAAAGCCATCGCGTCCAAAAAACATGTGCGAAAATCATGCACAAAACCATAAGTGGGTATGCCCAACCTAACATAGGGTCCAAAACCAAAATTTTCTGCGGCACTGCCCCAGACCCCATAAAGTGGGGTTACGGGTGCCCTTCAAACCCCTTGTTAACTACATGGAAAGAATATAACACAACTCAACACAATCAACGCTATTACCTTTCTCTTCTTGATATGTCCTTCTGTCTTTACCGTTTGAGGAGTGGTAATTCCAATGAATGCATTACAAGATATGATCGGATTCATTTCTTATTTCTCTGGGGTTGGTTCTTGGGGAGAATCCTTTTCTTTTGACGTTTCTTGATACTTTTCTTCTTGATATTTCACTGTTTGAACCTTTTTCTTCTTGATATGTCCTTCTATCTTGAGAGTTTGGGGAGTGGTAATTTCTTCCAATGCTTTACAAGATATGGTCGGATTCATTTCTTCTTTCTTTGGGGTTTGGTCCTGGAACATATCCTCTTCCTTTGATGTTTCTTGATCCTTTTCTTCCTCCTCTTCATACTCTATGTAAAATAATTTCTTCTCAGCACACTTATGACCTTTAGTGCATTTGCTATCACAGTTGTAACAAAGCCCTTTTTTTTCTTTTCTCTTCCAATTGTTGTGGTGTAACCCTTGTAGGTTGTGGAAGGCTAGGAGAAACAACACTTCCATTATTATAGTTGTGAGGGGTAGACTTCCTTGTTGCCATATTTTTACTTTCCACTATGTAACAAATCCCTTTTACTCTTTCCAATTGTTGTGGTGTTGCTCTAAAGAAGATGTTGCTCTTTGTATCCTCATAATGTGCTATCATTTCCTCTATGAAAATTGACCACGTAACAAGTTCTTTATGAGAACAAAGCCCTTTATACCATAAAAATTGATCTAGTTCTCAATATGAAGATGCAATACATACCTTTTGCAATAGTGATACACCATGTAGATCAAAATATTGCTCCATCTGAAGTATCCAATTTATCGAATCCTTTCCATCAAACTTCCTCATCTCGCTTTTCTTGATTTTAGGTGCTCGATCTTGAAACAACTGTAACTCTGTACTTTTGGTTCTTTATGTTCTGAAATTTTGATCTGCAGTAGCTCTCTGCGTCCTCTTCCAATGCCACTAATCTGATCAAATTTAGATTCTCCAAGAAAGAGTTATGCACAATCGACCAAGATGACTTGATTATATACCTTTTAAAAAGATAAAACTTGTATGAAGTTCCATGTTTCACTGTTTAGACCTTATGATCTAAAAAATATACGTAGGAAACTACAATCTATTGTCTTTCTGTAACTTCTTACGAAATTTCAATCTGATGCGCAAAGCAAAAGTTATGACTACTTTCCCCAGGTCACCTGTTTGGAATGTAATTGAGGAGTCTACGAAAAGACCAACTTCCTCAAATCATATCTCCGCAAATATTGTGGGAAAAGCTCTGAAATTCGGAACCGAGGTTCCGAGCGATTTCTTCTCAAATGGGTTTTCTTTGTAGTGTCTAAAACATCACACAAAAAAACTTATAGTACAAATGCCACGATGACCTGTTTGGAGCAGTGAAACCCTAGAATTCAAAGCTCTGATACCAAATGTTATGAAACCAGCTCACAAAAAGATAGAAAAGAGAGATAAACGCCTTAGAATTCAACTCTTTAAGGGGGAAACCTCCTTTAAATTAAACAAATGAATAATTCTTGGATGATACAAATGAAAATACCTCTTTTCTATATATAGGAGTCTAAGGGGTCATAATGTAATCATAGCCGACATAACAATAATAATGTAAGGGCACAATAATAACAATAGTGAGCTTCTATGGGGCACAATAGTAACAATATGGGGACTACATGGGTACAACAATATAATAAGGGGGTTGTACTAATAACAATAAGGGGTTACACTAGTAGTATAAGGGCCTAACACAACTAAAAATCCTAACCACTAGATTTATTCACATATGTCCTCACTTGCTTGATGCATAAGTCTTCCTAACGTGATGCCTCCCTATCTTGTGTCTCTTCCTTCTACACTAGTATTACTATTGTGTGTTGGATACCTTTCTCCCACACCACTCTCTCCTATTCGGCCCCTTGCACTAACACTAACAAAAAATTTCAACTTTTTTTAGCCTTCAACAATCCTAAATGTTGGTAATTCCACTAAAGGCGGGGCATCAACCTACATGTAGACTATTAATCTGTATTAGCATGTTAAAACTCTTTTTGGTAGGGTTCTTATTGATAGAACTAACACCCAATATGAGCTTTTTGGTCCCTTTAACGTATATTTTAATTTAACTAACTATCTATATATTACTCTAATAGGTATTTATTTAATAACTTTTATATCTAACTATTAATTACTTTAATGTTTATATAGTTAATATCTTTGATTAACCCATCTATTAAATTAATTTATTTATTTTATATAATTTATTTATTTTAATATATATTTTCATAATATTAATTTAAATAAATTTTATTTTAATATTATGAATTATCCCTCTTTAATGTATTTTAATAAAAGAATATAACTAACTATATATTACTCTAATATTTATAATACTTTATATCTAACTTAGTAATTACTTTAATATATTTATAGATAATTTCTTGGATAACTATCTACTAATTTAAACTAAGGATTATTGTATAATTTATTTAGTTTAATATATATTTATAATTATAAATTCATATAATAGTCCATTTATTTTTATTTCAATAAGAAGATAACTAACCATAGTAACCTTTTTTTATTAAATATAGGTTTTTCCCTAATCTAGGTCCATACCTATCATTTCCTGGTCAAATTTAGCCGTTGTCAATTTAACCATTACTTGATCAAGAGATATAGCTGTTGGATGTTCTATTTCACCTATTTAATATGCAAAGCAAGATCTATTCATTCAACTTGTCCTGATGATGAACCATACTATTTGGTTTGAAACGCATCGACAAAAGAATCCTAATGTGATTTTCGCCAAAAAATTCTCTCAACTTGATATGGATCACAGAAACCTAAATTCAAAATAAACTTTATCAATAAAAAAATCAATCTATTGTTTAAGCATATCATTAACACTAAATCTCCATCATCAAATATTAGCGGCAGTCCTCAACCACCTGATTAGACACAAATCCCCGCTACATGACAGCATCCAAAGATCAAACTTTATTCTATATTTTGTCATATAACATGATATTTCCTATGAGTCTATCTGATATTATCTATATAATAGTTTATCTCAGTTTATGGTTTATGTTTTCGGATAAAAAAAATAGAAATAGTAGAGGAAACTTAAAAGTTTTGAGGTTTTGCTACTAGTGTGGTTTCGTTAATGGTAGACCAACAAATATTGTCTATGATGTAATTTTGTATTCTCTAAATTAATATAAAATCTTAGAGATTAAAAAAAAATTGTGACGAGTAATTAGTTTAATTTTCCTACCATTTAAGGTTATGAAAATAATAAAAAGATATATGCCTCTTTGTTGGTCATGCTTTTATGGTTGGACACAAGGGGAATGTATTATGTTAATAATAATCTATAAATATTTAATTTGATATCTATTGCCAGACATAATTTAATAATGTTGTTTTACATATAAATTCAGTTTGTTTTAGTAGTTTTCTTATTGTTTGGTGAAGGGGTTTTAAGAAAGTGAAGATTTATAGGATGGTAATTGTTAAATTAAATATGTTTTAGGATTAGAAATATATTATATATTTATTATAAATATATAGTAAAAAAATATTGGGAAATTTTGTTTAGGATAAGTTCATTTTTATTTTAGACATGTAGCAGAATCTTCTTTAGATTATAAAAATAATATTTTTGACATATTGGTTTGGGTTGGTAGCTCAAGTAGTTGGGAGCATTTTTTTCTCTTCCATCAACTTGGTTTCAATTTGAAGGGACATGTTTGTCCTATTGTGATAAGGCTCTAAGAGTTGGCATTATTATCAATGAAAATACATCCTCATTAGCTTAGAGGAGATTACTATTCTTTTGGTTGAAATAAACCCCTTTACACCCCCTTTTTATATCCTATTTAAGACTATAACACAAATTAGATGAAGAGACAAAGTGTTATAGACTAGGATAATGTTGCCCTCATGGTACATAATTTTCATTATAGTCTTAAATAGGCTAGAAAAAGGGGGTGTAAAGGGGTGTATTTCAACCAAAAGCATAGTAATATCCTCTGAGCTCATGAGGAGGTACTTTCATGGACAACATGCACTCTCACCCACATCATGTATTATCTCTTGCTAAGTCATAATTCTTTGGTATATCTGGCTTGTCGGTTGTTGGATATACTCTTGGTGTTATTGTGGCAGTCAGAAGACTTGATCCTGGGCCTCACCTAAATAACTCCAACATGTTATTTATTCACCATGGGTGTGTGTGTGTGTGTGTGTATATATATATATTATGGATATATTTTATTGTTACATTTACTCTAATTCTTTATCAATACAAATTTATCCACTTTTATTTAAAAAATAATTTTCTTTTTCCCCAAATTAGAGGAGATGCTCATAATTTTACTTCTATCTACATATCCTCAATGGGAGTGACTGATGACATGACAGAGATGGCAGGGGGCTAAACCACCATCTCCACAAGCAATTCTCATGGTGGACATTGTTAGCTAGTGGGTGGGAAACATAAATGGTCATCACACATGATTTTTAATTTTAATACTCTTCATTGCCTCTCATTACTACATAATATGGGAATGTATTGTTCTCATTTGGATCAACTACTTTGAAATGTTGCTAATTGTTCTTTGGGGTTTGATATTCTTTCTCACTCTTCTATTTTCCAAACATTCCCCCTTCTTACAATGGATGTTCTTAGCAACGAACTTCTCTTTGTGGTCCTCCCAATGGTTGACTTTGTTCCTTCATTTCATTTTCTTCATTGTTTTATGCATGGCACCTTGCCCCTGGTAATGAGAAAACTAGCTCATTGGTTGGCATAGGTGGTTTCAGAGTGTTTTCATGGTTGCGCTTCCTCAACCCCTCGACAACTTGATATTTCAATCCTTGACTTTTCTACTTTCCTACAATCACCATGGTGTGACAATGTGCGAGATGACGTCAAGGTGGTGGGTGATGTGGCTCTCTAGGTAGCATGCGGCCTTAGTTTTGTGTCAAATATTTTTCTTGTCTCTAGCATGACCAAACTTCATCGGAAGTGATAAATGAGCTTACAAACCTGGAGGAGGGCACTTGGATTGAACGGAAACACCATTCAGATAACAATCTATTAGAGGAGCTCATCGTCTGGGTGTTGGATTTTGGGCACATGCATGATAGGAAAAATCAATATTTCCACATAAATTAGTTCCACTGGGAACTTAAGATGTTCCTAGGAAAAGTCTTGTTTGAACGCCACATTGTGTGGTATAAAATTTAGGTGTTTCTTTAGAAATTCGATTGCAGTTATTTAGTGCAAAGGGAACTCTTGCTTTCATTGAAGCTAACCTTACTCATGGTTTGACCCTTGGTATAAACAACAACGTGGTGGTCAAGCCAACTAAGATGGAAAAATCACTCTCCTCTCAACTACTATGTTTATATATTCTTTGAGTTTTCTTGTCCATTATGGAGTTGGTTTCTAAGATAATTTATGGCTTTAGACTAGTCCTCACATGAATTGGGTAACTCATAAACATTATAGTTTAATATGTTTAATTTTGAATTTGAAATTGAACTTTGCTGATGGGTTATTCTTTTGTCATTGGTTTGGTTTCCCATGTGGCAGACCAACAATGAACACCCACACATTATTTCTGTAATCTTGTTATTTATGAATGCAAATTTAAAATAATTTTTTTTATGCATATAGATATAAATCAAAAATTAATTTAGAATTCAAATGTAAAATGTAAGTTAAGATATTTCGATAAAGATAAACATAAAGGTTATAATATAGCAAGAGGAGTGCATATTCCTTGTGCAATGAACTAAGAATAGATATTTCTATAACATGAGTTTTGACAATCAAACTGACTTATCCTAACCTAAAGAAGTATTCTCAATGATGATCATTGCTTCATCTCTACACTATGGTTTGTGCACACTATTTAAATTGAAATTGCCTTTTGGTCCCCAAGTGAGGCTTAAGATTACTTTTGATTTAAAAAGAGCTCATCTTCCTTGAAAATAAGGAAGTAAATTAGTGTCTCAAGACCCAAAGGCATCTAACAAGAGTGAAAGTATATCCCCTTTATGAACCACTAAAGAATTATTTTAAGTGTGAATTCTAACTATTTTAATTTTCAAAATCTGAGGATACAAGTCTTGGTAAGATCACTATTCATTACTTGAATTACATTTTTGAATGGATAAACAAATTCGAAGTAGTGAAAAACCATTTACGCACTCAATTTCTATAAATTTAATGGCTCAAATATGCCATTCCAATAATTTTTTATTGGATTTAGTGAAAAGCTCAAGGAAAAATATGAATTGAAAATAACAAAAACAGAGAGTATATATTAGACTTAAAATAAGTGACATGGGTTTTCTTAAATAATTTAAATCAATTCATATTGAAAATAACAACCAATAACAATTATTCTTATTGTCAATTAACAACTAAATTATAATAAATTTGACCACTTTTTAGTATGTATAAATATTTTTTATTATATTATTTTCAAACATTATTTTTCCCTCCGTCAATAATAATTTTTTTTCAATTATTTATAAAACATCATTATTGTTTCTACTTTTAGTTTTATATATTATACATTAAGCATTCCATTTTTCCTTTGACTTCCTATTAGTTTGTTTTTGACCAAAAATTTATGTCACTTATCCATAGTTTAACATTGGGAATTCATTTTTTGTTATTTTTTATTATTATTTAAATTTATTTATTTGTAAGGTGATTGGTTGAGCTGTTGTTTAGTAACTTCCATTTCTAATAGTTACTAC
>APFE031399345.1:140962-162754 GCA_000404065.3 Pinus taeda
TGGGGTCCACCCTAGCATTGTTCGATCCTGGACGTAGCGGACCCATTGACCATGGGTATCCATGAACCAGTACTGAAAAAATAAAAAATAAAAAAAAATAAAAATAAAAAAATAAAAAATAAAAATAAAAAAGAAAAAAGAAAGAAAAAAGTAAAGAAAAAAAGGATGGACAAATTTTAAAGATGACCAATAATTAAAAAGAAAAATTCCAAATTTTTTTTTCTGCTTATTTTTTAATTTGGCCTATTTATATTTTTTGTCCTTTTTCTATTTTTTCTCTATTTTCAATCAACTTACAAAAATTTTTTTTTGTTCTAGCATATAGTTTTATCAAATCATTAACTATTATTGATAATTAGTTATTAATTTTAGAAACTTGTGAGTATTTCTTTTTGATGTATAGTTACTAATTTAAAAAAACAAAATCCTAACTTTGTTGAATTTGTTTTATTTGAGCATAGTTTTTATAATTTATACCTCCAAGAAATTGATCTTATAAAAAGAAATTAATTAATTCCTTTTGTATGTTTGTGATTAATGTCTATTATTCTCACAGGTTAAAGGATTTGAAACTCCAGTTGGGATATTATTAGGATCTCACTTTGAAGTTCCATATTTTGTTTCAAACCTTTGGAGATAGTTTTGCATTTATTGGGAGGTTAGTCTCCAATTTCTCATTTGCTTCAATTGGTTTGTTAAACTTGTTTTATCTTCTTTCCTTGAATCAAACACAAAAGATTGGTCTCAGTTACCGTGCAAAAAGTTAATGTGTGAATTTTGTTAAAGTTGTTTTATCTACTGCAACTTTATTCCTAGTTTTATTCAAAGTGATTGTCAAATTCTATCAACTTGGTGCTAGATCACAAATAATCCACTGCAACTTTATTCCTGGTTTCATATAAACTGATCATTAAATTCAACCAATTTAGTACTAAATCACAAATCATAGACAAATGCATAATATTTAAAAAATATTGAAAAGGGCTACTCATATATTTTATTTATTTTAATATTGAAATGTTTTAAATGATCTTTTTTTATTTTCACAATACAAAATGTTTAGGAAGTATTTTGATTAGAAACTAAGTGTTTTGATTTCAATCTTTAATTACTAGTGATTTAATTTATAAATTTGTGTTAGTTATAATTTAGCTGTTAAATTAATAGTAAAACAATTGTTATTACTAATTATTCATAAATATTAATTAACATGTCTTTACAATTTAATTTAAAAATTAATTTAAACTAAATCACAAATTACAGATCATCTCAACTCAATTTTGCTCTCCAAAAGAAAGAGACTTCATTTGAGTGATAACAATAGAAATTTCATTTCATATTTCCATGCCTTCATTGCCACAAACACAATTGCATTCAATTCTATATCAATCATGATTAATTTCCATGAATTTTGTAGGAGACAATTGGTTGCGCAAACAAAGTTTCTTGGAATTGACATCTCATTGAGTCGCTACTAATTTTCTCCATATCATTTTGAACCAAACGCTGCCAAAAAAACAAAGTTATAAAGCTCCATTACAATCAATGAGGTAAGGAGCTCACTAAAAAGCAACATTTTGGTAGAACATTTTGACTTTCATTTCTATTTTTTTATAAAGACTTTAATTAATCATCTCACACCTTGTTAGTAATTTATACTCCAATTAACTATATTTAAACTAATTGGTAAATACTAGCTACTACATAGTATTTGTTTATAATACATCATTATTCATATTTTCCTTTTTATTCGAAATTTCAATTTCAACCCAATGATCATGTCCCGTTAGAAAGTTATTTCCTTATATCAAAATTATCCAAAAATGTGGGGCTGGTTCATATATTCTAGGAGCATTTTGAGCCGAGGTCTCGTTCCCACGCAAATTCTATCATCACACAATTTGTTACTGACCCTATAAGCTTCATAAATAATATCTATGACAATAAAAATAAAGCCATATAAGAAAATTGATGTAAGAGTAACTTTGTGAAAGGTTATGAAAACTAATAAAAAAGATATATGCCTCTTTGCTGGTTATGCTTTTATTTTTGGACACCAGGGGATCTAATACGTTAATAATAAACTATAAATAATTAATTTGTTATTTATTGCTGGACGTAATTTTATAATGTCGTTTTATATATACATTCATTTTGTTTAAGTAGTTTTGTTATTGATGGGTCATGGGGTTTTAAGAAAGTGCATATTGGGAGGATGGCAATTGTTAAATTAAATATTTATTATAGGAAATATATTGATGTATTTATTATAAATATATATATTAAAAAAATTGGGAATTTGGGATAAGTTTATTTTTTGAAGAGAGGTAGAATAATGCTGTTTATATTATAAAATTAATATTTTTTGTACATTGGATTTAGGTTGGTAACATAAGTAGTTGGAAGCATAGTTTGTTGTTTTACTTATTTGGGTTCAATTTAAAAGGTATATGTGTCTTATTATGATAAATCTCGAAGAGTTGGCACACTCGTCCACATGACGTCTCATCTCTTGCTAAGTCATAAATTATTGGTATATCTAGCTTGCCGACTATTGGATATACTCTAGGTGTTATAGTCATAGTCAAAAGACTTGATCCTAGGCCTTGCTCAAATTACTCCAATGTGCTATTGATTCACCGCCCCCACCCCCCCCACACACACATGTTTAACTTTTATTAAGATATAAATTTAATTGTAACATTTTCTATAATTCTTTATTGATACAAATTTATCCAATTTTATTAATTTTTTTCCCTAAACTATAGGAGAGGCTCATAATTAACTTGTATCTGTATATCCCCAATGGGGGTGAACGATGATGTGACAAAGGTGGCAAGGAACTAGACCATTGTCGCCACAAGTAATGCTCATGGTGGATGTGGTTAGCTAATGGGTAGGAAACATTAATTGTTAGACCACACATGATTTTCAAGTTGAATGCTTTGCATTGCCTCCCATTACTATAAAATATGGGAAGGTATTATTCTCATTTGGATCGGCTACTTTGAAATATTGCTCATTGTTCTTTGGGATTTGCTATTCTCACTCACTCTATTCTTTGCCTAGTTTTTCCCCCTCCTACAATGGATTTTCTTGGCAACCAACTTCTCTTTGTGGCCCTCCCCATCATTGACTTTTATTCCTTCTTTTCATTCTCTTATCTTTTTAATGCATGGCTCCTTTCCCTTGGTAACAAGGAGATAGGTGCATCAGTTGGCGTAGGTGATTTCAAAGTCTTTTCATGGATGCACTTCCTCAACCCTTCGACAAACTAGTCTTTCAATCCTTCACTTTTCTTCTTTCCTACAGTCACCATGGTGTGGAAACGTGTGATATGGCCTCAAACTGGTGTGGGATTTGATGCTCTAGGTGGCATGTGGGCTTAGTTTTGTGTTGAATCTTCTGCTTGTCTCTCTCATGAACAAATTTCATCAGAAGTGCAACAAGAGCTTACAAACCTAGAGGAGGACATTTGGAAAGAATGCCAACACCATTCAAATACAAAGCTATTGGAGGAGCTCATTGCCTAGGTGTTAGATTCTAGGCACATGCATGATAGGAAGAATCAATATTTCCACATAATTGAATTGTACTGGGAACTTAAGATTCTCCTTGGTAAGGTCTTTCTAGAACATTCTAGTGTTGCTTTAGAAATTCAATTGCAATTGAATGATATATAGGGAACTCTCACTTTCATTGAAGCTATCATTACTCCTAGTTCGATCATTGTTACTAACAACAAGGCAATGGCCAAACTAACTAAGGTGGAAACCTCACTCTCCTCTCAACTATTATGTTTATGAATTCTTCGAGTTTTTTGTCCAATATGGAACTTGTTTCTAAGATAAATCTTGTCTTTAGACTAGTCCACACGGGAATTGGATATCTCACAAACACTATAATTTGATATGTTTCATTTTGGCTTTGTAACTACACTTTATTAATAGGTTATTGTTTTGTCATTGGTTTGTTTTACCATGTGACAGACCAACAATGAACACCCAACCATAATTTTTGTAATCTTTCTATTTATCAATAAAAATTTAACATAAAAATAACTTTTATCCATATAGATATAAATTAAAACTCAATTTGGAACTCAGATGAAAAAGGTAAATTAAGTTGTTTCAGTAAGGGCAAATGTAAAGGTTATGGTATAACATGAGAATTGCATATCCCTTGTCCAAATAAACAAGATTAGGTATTTCTATAACATGATTTATGATAATCAAAGTCGTAAGTGTATTATCCTCACCTAAAGAAGTATTGTCAAGGATGATAATTGCTTCATCTCTTTAACTCAAGTCAACATTTTGGCTTGTGGGTTTACATGTGGATCTTATCATATTGATCCCTCCCTTTGGCATGAGAGTGGCACTCATTATTGAACCAAACTTTATAAGCTATTGCGGTTAGCGTGTCTGGCCTCTACACTTGGATGTTGTCATCTCAAATTGTCTTGTTCAAAGGATTTGTGCAATTTTATGTGTAGGATTCAAACCTAGAACAAGAAGTTAAATTTTGTTTGGTTCAAGAATTTAGAAAATTGCCACGGAATAAACTCGTGATTTGAAGTGAAAATTTAACATTAGAACCTGAATCTAAACTTTGTTGGTTTAAGAATTCAGAAAAATATAATATGAGGAACTTAAAAATGAATTAAAACTTTGTTAGCTCATAAATTTAGAAAAAAAGTAGTAGAATAAACTTTTTATGTTATGTATGGATTAAGCATCCTCACTAAATTAGTAATGGTCCTTATTATGTGTGAGCATGTTTCAAGTTGTACAAGGAAATAAATGAAATGCAAAAAAGTAAATGGAACATACATAGAGAAATATATCAAACATTACAATAATATGATTAAAATCCAACTTCTATTAAGAAATGTAGTAGAATAATGTAGAACACAAACTCGCTAGAATGGTGGTAGCTATCTCTAAACAAAGAGAGATGGTTGCTATGCATATACACAAAATCTATTACAATAGGCCGAGAGAATAGTATTTCAACATAAATAAATATCCTTAGAAGTTCAAAAACCTAATATTAGAAGAATAAATTCCAAAGGTTTTTGGGGTCGTGAGGTGGTTAATTGGTACATCAACTTCCTGGGGGGGGGGGGGGGGGGAATTTACATACAATATCCATATGGGGTGCATGATAGCTCGTTGGAAAGAACTATCCAATGAATACAACTTTTGAATAGGTTAGTGTTTGCATTGGCAATCCTCGACCCCTCAAATTTCCAAAAATCATTGTTTAGGGCTTCAAAATGGCCCCAAAAGTTTTTCACCCAAAAATGATAGAAAAATCACCAAGAAGATAGAGAACCATAAAGACAGTGGACAAGGTGGGTGGCCACTAACATCTACTTGGACCAAGGAATTCTTTTTATTTGGTACCCATTGTTTTATAGAAAATGTTCTTATATTTATAATGATGGTTTTGTTGTATTAAATTCTTAATTATCAACCATTCAAATTCTTATGTATGGATATAAAAAAATAAAAATGTTTAGCCTAATTAACAATGATGAGGTTGGGAGTATTGACATGTATAATCCAAATTGAAGTGTATTAGTCATATAATCAATTTAATGTTCTTAACCAAGTTTATTGGAACTAAGTATGATCCATATTGGATCACTATATTATTTTTCATCCATATTTATGCTTTTAGAGTGGAAAAGTGGAGGAATCAATGCACAAGACCATTTTTACCACCAGTCCCAATTTGGAAAATTTTGGGTCAAAACTTAGGAGCCATTTTGAGGCCTTAAATGAACACTTTTGTCGACTTGACCTTTCTATGGAAATATAGTCCATAATATACACATTGATACCTTTCCAATGACGTAAGAACGACCTCGCCTCAACTAGATCTCATATGCAAAAGTTATGCCTTCCAATAGTTAACCTATTGAAATTGACGACCATAATTTGAGAGGATGTCACATCATCCCCCATTATTAATGGAAATTGGTCTAACCACATGATCATGATGAAAAAGACTCTAAAAGAGTCAATATGATAACTCTAATTGAAGGTTGAAGGAGTCAAACCTGACCACTAGTAGGCTATTGGGTTGTGTTATAATCGGGCCACTAGGAAGAAAATGGGCTCCATTCTTTTAGAGTGCATTTTGTTCCATAGATGAGAAGAGTAGCTAAGAGGGACAGGGAGAGAGCACATAGAGAGGATTTTTTTCATTTTAGTATCCCACAAGCCACAAGCCTTACTTCTTTATACTTGTAGGCATTTTCTTTTCAAAGAAAGAGAGCATAGTGACCTCACCTTCCAACTGGTTTTTCTCCCGAAAGGGATTCCTAGGTTATATCTTATGCCAATCATTGTTTTTGAGTTTTTATTTTTATATTACGTATTTTTCTCATAATTATAATTTGCATGCATATGCATTAAACAATAATTTACAAATACATAAATCTAAAGAGGAAATTATAAAATAATGGTGGAGATAATAAAATAAGATTAGATTACATCATCAAATTTTAGAGGGAAAGAAGAAAAAACTACTTTGGGAATTTGTAAATAGTGTTATTTTGTGGATTTAGAAAATACATCCTCATCAAATCAAAGGAGACCACTATGATTTTGGCTAAAATATACCTCTTTCTATGGCCCATTTAAGACTGTAACACCCTTCACACCTAACATAGTGTGATATGATGTTGGATATCTATTGTTCAACCTGCATTACCCTAGTCAATAATGCCCTGTCTCTTCTTCTAACCTGTGTTACCAAAAATTCACATAGTCACGAGAAAAAATATTGAGTTAACTCATTGTGACAAACTCATTCACAAGAGGAAACTCTTACATGGTGGAATCTGATTGCCTCGACCTCATATATAGATTTTTCCTATTCAAATAAATTACTATAAAGTGGCATAAAGCATTAAAGCATGAGAAAACATCATGCACCCCAAATATTTTGCCCAAATTGCACTCGAGAGAAACCAGTAGTATTCATAGCCTCCATTTTTCAATAAATTGAGAGCTTGGCCATTGAGAAAGGATCATAATTCAGACTATTGTTATGTTGTCAAGAACATATTCGAGAGAGGGGGGGGGGGGGGAGAGAGAGAGAGAGAGTATTGGAGCTAGGAGTTGGAGGAGGTCATGCTGCAACTTCATTTGGTTGCAATGTTCATTATTTTCATTAATATATAGATCGATTGTTCTTCCTTCTAGAACATTATTGAATGATACTTTCTATTGTGTTTGACTAATGATTATTGGAAGTTTGGCTTATAATGGTTCATTCAGTAATGCATGGTTGTTTATTTACTATGATTTTGACTGGTGAGATTATTATGTTGTGAAAGGTTTGGTTTGTTTTCCTTTTTGTGTAGGATAGGCCTTTGGAGCTAGCTAAGAGCTCTTCTCAGCTACACTAACCACTCCAGCTCATCTATATGGAAAGATAAATAGGTTCTTCCTTAGATTTACCTTGCCAATATTTTCTTTACTTCTTGCATTATTGAATGATCATTTCTTAGGCCCTTATGCTTCTTGTCTTAGGTTTCTGGGAAAATATGAGAGGGCTATTGTTTTCTCATTTAGACATTATTCCCTATAATATAATTCACGACTCCACTTTGGATCATATTCTTCCAATTTTTGTTTTCTTCCTAGATTTGAGATCTCCAATCTTATGGTTGTTTGAATTCCTACCACTTGTTTGAATACATATTATTTAAAATTATTTGAGTTCTTGTTTGTCACATGGACTATATTTTTACTGAGAAATGTCTGATAACACGCCTTGGTGTTGAAAATAGTGTGTATAAATGCACTTTTTCCCACAGATCCATTGTGCTACCTCTGTGAATAATGTATTGTGTTAGTCTAGTTACCTGTGTTACTACCTTAATGTTGGCTTGATGGGGCCTGACCTAGGTTCAGAGATGATTTAGCCAAACAAATCTTGGTACTACCAGGTTTCCGCACCCTAGAGATCTCTGATGATTTTTGTTGGCCTGCAGTTTGACCCTGTGTGCACGTTGTTACGCGTAGCTATCAATCCCTTGCAGTATGTGATGCTTCCTTTGTGCATCCCTGCTTGAGGAGCGATTCATGCTATTACCCAAATTCCTTACTATTAATCTGAATTAACGAATTACTTAACTTATCTATGTGATCTCCTTTATTCTTAACAGTTTTCAACATTCATATAAGTGGGCATAAGAAATAAAACAATATAATGGCATAGAAAGTAAGACAGAAACAAATACACAATATTTGGAATCAACTTCTTTTTATTATTCTTCTTTCTTGGTTTCAGACTCAACCCTACCTTGCACACTCAGCTGTAGGGGTCCACACTCAGCTGTGGACTCTTCTAGGCCTTTGCACACTCAGCTGCAGAGCCTCTTCCTACTACTACAACTCAAGACTTTATAGATTCGAATAAATGCCTCATGCTTTCTCTCTATCTTACTTCGCTATATTCTACACTTAGGGCCTCGCTCTATTTATACAATCCCATGGTCTGCAAACCATGGGTAGGGCAACAACCTTATGACTCAATATACATTTTGCACTCCGTGCCCGTAATTCGCAGAGTCTCACAATAACATTTGACCAAAACTAGGCTTTGAACCCCAAAACATGTTGTGGGGGGAGATCCATGCCCAATAGGCCTCTAACACAAACATCGTGACTCGCCATCGAATCACTCTGTTGGTGTGGTTATCTTGTCATGGAGTCCCTCCAACTGGTCCTGCGCTGCTCAGAGGTCCGCATTGCACTGCTCTGCTGTTTGTTGGATCTGCTTCATGTGTTCATCTGAAGCTTCTTTATCAGGGGCAATTCCTTGCTTCAACGTGTACAACACCTTCATCTGTGGGAGCTTGCCTTTGATATCTACCATAATGATGAAGGCCTCATCAATCCATGGCTGGAAACATGCTTTGAGAACTGCCTCTTTCTGTCTCGCGACATCCACCTACACTTTTAGTGCCTTTCCTTGCTACAACTATGCGAGCCGTTGAGTGACGCCAACTGTCCGTGTAGTTCCTCAGATACTATTGTACTGCTCCTGAAGCACGCATGCCTTTGTTTCCAGGCACAGTATGTTGGGGTCCTCTTGGAAATATGTGAGGACTGCAAAATATTGTTCCAACATATCGGTACATTCTTGCATTACCCGTCCAATTTATTCCAACCCTGTTCAGATAGCACTAGAGCACTTTTCTCTGAGTTTCGAGGGGTTGGAAGGCTGTGCCTTCAACCATAGCTCGACGATCTGAAGGTTCAGGTCTAGCTAAACCTTTGTTTCCTCTTCTTTCACATCAAGGAACCCAGTTTCCAAACTGTAGATCCGCACTTCTGTCAGTAGATCTGTTGCGATAGCCAGCTTTGGGACGTGTTGGCAAGCGTCATTACTGTCTATACCATCTGTCGATTTTGTGACACCAACTCATTGCGATGTAAGCTAATCTATTCGATGTTAATCTTCTACCCACTCAAAACCTGTATTGTGCAGCCCTCCCTGGTGCGGAGTCCTGCTATTATTCTGTCCTACAGCTGATATAGTGTTTCCCGTGGAAGGGCAGCCAAATTAAGGCCCAGCCCCTTCATCCTACTAACCATGGCTCTGTCGATCTCATTCATTGCTGCTAGCACTCCTTTCGGTAACCCTATGGTATTGGTCATCCTCACACATAGCATCTGTTCTACTACTGATGTGCCCGCTACGATGCAGGTGGCCAAGGTTCCTTCCTATGGGGCCCACACTTATAGTTACTACAGTTGCGCCCTTAGGGCCCCCAACATAGGTTGCTGCTCCGTCATAATTTCTTAGAGTGTTTCCTTGGTGACATCGTGAACCATCTCGCTGATGTCATAGAGGTCGTCTTCAGTCAACATGATCTAGTCTATGGCCAGCTTCGAAGCTTTGGCCTTTTTTCATGGACCCAATCTTTCAGTGACGCGTGGCCGTTTAAGATGGGTCGAAGTGGTTCTTGGGTCTGCGTTGTATTCCACAAGGTCTGTGTCCTCTGCCTCTTGTCTTGCAGACACTCCTTGGCCCTCCTCTACCTGCAGTCTTGTGGCCTCTGTTGTCTACATTGTTGTTGCTTCTTCAGTGACCTTCTTTTGCTCCACGGATGCATGTGCCGCTTCACGGACTGCCCTATCCTCAGCTATCGATTTCTTGCCACACCTTTCCTCAGCTAGCTATGTGACATGCAACTTTGCCTCATCCTTCCTTTTCTATGTTGCCACCTTTTCCAACTCTGCCAAATCAATGGCGCACCACTCAAGAGACCATGTCTCCAACACTGTGAAGATCGCGTCATCAGTGGCTATGAATGGGAGCTTTGTCCACTACTCTGTTGGATCCTTCCGCGCCCTGATGTAAATATTATGCATGTCTGCCGTGAAGTCTGCAAATCTCTACAGACTGTTGTGCACTATGGGTGACAGGCACGGCCTCTTATTAATCCACATCTGGATTCTCACTTCCATGAGCACCCAGAAAATCTTGGTGTCACGAATCCTTTTCGCATCCTTGGTAGCCCAAAGTAAAGCATATTTCATGGCCTCTGGCAAGTCAAATTCAATGTTTAGAAACTGATTGCCTTCTGGTAGTTCTCCCTCTACCAGTAAAATTGATAAAAGAAACCATGCGTAGTGGAAGGTCTTACCCTACTCCTGGGCCTCCTGACAATTGACCAAGAATTATTCACAGAGGAACTCGGCCCAGTTGAACTAGACCCCCTTAGTGCATAGTTCTGCCAACGCAATCACCAACACTAGTACTTCCTCGGCATAACATTTTCTCATTAACTTACCAACCAAGAGTTGGGTAGCTAGAGATACCCCTTTATCCTTGATATTGGTGATGGCATAACCCCTCTTTTTCTTTTCAAGCTTGTATTTAGTCTTCATGGCTTCCGTGAGAGCCAAATCGTTGCTTTTTCCTACTATCATCATGGGGTCCTTTCCCTCATAGGGAAGCCAAGAAATTTTGTGGATGAGATCAGTCGTCATGGGAATAGGATCCTTCAGCCATAAGTACCCATCATGCACCAGGAAAAGCAGCTGCCTAATGATGAAAATGGTGATGGGCACATGGTGGAAATGTGGTTACCATAGCATATTCAACAACTCAACTTTTCCACACCACACAACCATTTCCGTGGCTCTAATGTGAACATTGGCCCCTCTGTAATTTGTTTCATCAGGCTCACCACTGCTAAGTGCGGGATCTTCTCGCTGTCCGTGAGGTCCCAATCTTCAAATTTTAGGGTAGGCACATGGCCTAGGAGCTAACCCTCAAAAGGTAATTCGACCGGGAAGGAGCCAGGTCTGGAGTGCACTCTTCGTGCCATCTAGTGCCTTTGGTACCTTAGCTTTCCCTTTTCATAGAGGGATATACTTGGGTAATTTTTCTACAGAATGCCTTGGTTGGACGTCCTCCTCCATGTCTTCTCCTTCCTCTGCTTCGAAAATTAGAGCTTGTAAGTCCTCTTCCTCTTCATTTGACTCAATGGTGATTGCCTTGCCCTTTTCCTCCATTGATAGCTAACTGAACCATGGATTCCTTGGGGACATGCACACTGGGCCCATTGTCTGCTTATCTCTCTTCAACCTTGGCATCTGAGGTGATTTCAGGATTTTTGGTGCAATCCCAGTGTCTTCGAGAACATCATGTGCCATATGGGTCTGTGCGGCTTCACCGACGGTTCCTTCTTCAAAGGCCAAACCTCCCCTGGTAGTCGTCATCTTGTCTGCATTGTATATTGTCTTTTTCAAAATTAGGGGATCTAATACTACTTGGCGCTAACCACTCTGTGCTCTATTCAACCGCTCAAATCTCAAGTGAACAAGTGTTGTCTTGTAGCTGGCCCTTGGAGTTTTATAGAAAATTTTGAATTCAAATTCGATCATTCCCCCCAATTCTGGGCCATCAGTGCTTTCTTGGCGGTAGATTTGCTAAAATCTGGTCCATAACTGTTGTCTTAAATGCCCACCGCCCGCTCCATTTGGCCTCAAACCAGACATTCCGTCATGAATAGTGACACCAATGGTCACTTTCTAGCCTAGCCACATGACAGCACACTCCCCCCGTGTGTGGGCATGAACGTTGTGACATGTTGACTCTGCGCGCACCTCCCTTAGCGTGCAGTTCCCAAGCATATTTTTTTTAGTCCTATGCTCTCTTTCAACTATCTGTATTGTTGAGGCTATTCTTATGATGGCTAGTCAGGTGGTCACACCACCCGTGTGGAGCTCCATTTTTCCCCTCAAGATAGTCCACGAAAAATCCTCAGTTGTTCTCGCCGCGCGCTTTAGTGGTTACAGTGCACTTCCCTGATTACTACGTTGTGTGATATATGATCCAAGTCGTGGTAGTAGACTAATTAATTCTCAGCTATAGTTCTCCCACTTATCACTATGGGTGTGCGCACCTTGCTGTACCACCCTTGGTTTTTCAATGAGAAGGGCTTCCTTTATTTCATCTTCCAACTTCTTGACCTTTGTGTCCACCAACATGCTTATCTTCCTTAGCCGTACTTGGTCCTTTTCTAGTTTATGAAGTCTATAGTTCCCTTATCGAATGGCTTCCTGAAGTCTTACATGTTCTACTTTGCGTGGCTGTGTGATTTCTTCATTCTGGGCATTACGCATTGTCCCACCTGTAGGTTCTCTTCCGTGTGGGTTCATCTTTGTATGCTCTTCAAAGATTATAGTCTGTTCTTCATTCTGCAACCTTGGGATTGATTTTGTGGTCAAGGTTTTGCACATTGTCCTATAGGCCCATTGGATCACTAGAACGCGCAGGTCCCAATCAGTACATTGCACTTGGTGAACCTTGTTCAGTACTTCACACACCGTGTTGAACACTTCTCCGTGGATAATCTGTAGCATGCTTCACCTTTCCTGCCATGACACTTTGTTCTGATTTTCTATTGTAGGATTGGTGTGTGCTGGGGTAAGCTGCATGTCATGGGTTTGAACTCACCGGGAAAGGTGGTCACGCAAGTTGTTTTGTCCCTCGTAACTGGCTTTCATCCGTAACTGGGGCTTTCCAAATCATAGGCACATCATCCTTTTATATTAGCGCCAATCCCTGAAGACTTTTTGATGTGTACACCACCATCTTGCAGGCATAGCACGCAGTGCCCATTTGAATGCATTGGACCGCTGTTGTTCTATTACTACGCTTTCAAATTTGTTCAGAAATTCCTCCACTACTATCAACTCATCGTACATTAGTAGATCCCTTACCTCTGTTGTCACGTAGCGCAGTGATCTCATCATTGTATTACAGTTGAGTTTTGTTACTTCGTGCAGCCGATTTTGCCATTGTTCTATTTCTTCATCTGAATCTGAAGTGCAAGAGCTTTCACATTCCCATGAAATCCTACCATCTGAAGTTGGATTCACCCCATCCTATTCTCATGTAGTTATCTTGTAAATGTAATTGAGATCATCATCACTATCATCGTCACACACTGGTTCAGTGTATCGTGCTCCTTCGGCAGGGTCTAGTGGGACTATGACGCGTAGTGACTTTTTCTCAAAAATCATTTTGCGCTTCTTCAAGTTTATAATTCCATTCATATCAGTGGCCCAATATATGCCTTGCAGGGGTAGGGATTGCTATCGTCAACAATCTCTATCACTTCAAAATCTGCCAACGTGCTCGCACCTTCAATATCCACTGTTACCCTTTGCAATCTCCCCATCGGTAGGACCTTCTGCTAATTAGACATTCATAATTGACTAGGAGACCACTCCAGCATGCTAGGGTCTGCCCATGCATTCCCACGTTTTTTTTGGTAATACATTCACGTTTGGTCCTAAATCCATAATCACTTGATCTATTTCATATTCTCTGATTTGTGTAGTCAATCTCAGTTCCCTTCCTGTGTGCAATGCATGCTTTCCTACTTTTCAAACCACATGCAGTTATCCTCACCCCACGCACCTAGTGATAAGCTCTTGTAGTCCTTTGATCACCCTGCTATCACAAAAAAATTTCATGCATGTCTCCAGAAAGGTAGTGAGCATTGAAGGATCCATCCTTGATTCTTGTTGATCCTTACTACCTGAAGTGGAGGCCTCCGTGAAGCTCTTCTTAGCTTCCATGAATGTCTCACTCGCATGCTCTAAATCAAATTCAAGTTCCTTTGTAGGAGCCTTGAAAACCCATGCACTTTCTTCAAGTTTCTTACCCTTGTCATATCCTATCGAGATAACACTTCTAAACACTATGTTTACATTCGGGTCTTCTTCGCGCAGTTTAGACCTCATCATTTGTAAATTCTGAGTCGGAGGAGGCTGGAGTAACCCTTTTTTGCGTAGTTTTTCCATTAGTATAGGGCAGTAAAAACATGATGGTATGGTTGAATTCATATAATCGCAGGTGTAGTGTCCTGGTCCTCCGCAATTGTAACAAATTAGTTGTCTGCAACTCCTTCCTGGTCCCATTCCTCCTTGTTCTCGTCCACGCCCCTAAAATCCAATGCATGCCATCCCTACATTCAGATCAAGGGCTTGTGCTTTGATTTGAATTCTATAGGCATGATTCTGATCCATCATTAGTTCGTAGCTTCTATAGGTGTGTTCATCATGTCCTACTGACTTGCAAAAATTACAAAACAATTGTTGGGACGTCAGTGTATACTTTTGCAACATGTGACACATATCTGTATTGTGTTTCCCTCCTATCTGATAGATCGCGAACCATAATGAAGGCACCACACTGGGCCCTACTTGCGCCTCTAGTCTTAATGGAATTAGCCCTCCTGCCACTAAGTAGTTCGCAAAAACTAGACAATGGTCCTTATCATGCCCCTAACCTTTACATTTTATGCACCATACTTCCTTACACACCTTTACCTGAGGTGTCTTGTCCTGTTTCAAGCTCTGCATTTCCAGACACAAATTTTGTAGTTGTGTGTGGATTTTCTGGACTCCCAAAGCAGGATCTTGTATAGTGGTCTCATGCAATCTCATTTCCATCTCAAAAACTTTAGCCTAGGTGGAAAGCTTTTGTTGAGACAACGTCGTCCTTAAATGCGGTGATAGTGATGCTACAAACCATGCTCGATTCCATGCATCTGCCAACATCATGTTGGCTTCACGAATCATACTTTTCAGTCTTTGGTCCAGATCCCTGGGGGTCTCGCTCAGGAGCATCGCGATCTCCTTAAATTAGATAGTAGATTGTGTCTTCGACTTTGGCCTGCTAAATTCCCTATTCAGTGCTGCCTGAATTTCTGTGATTCCTACATTAGGATGATCATTAGAGTGTTTAGTGTACCATGTTAGGGTGTGGTCCTGAAATGCGCTTACCAATGTGGCCTTCTCAATATTATCATCCGTAACTCCTTGCCCTTCCCATACAGCTTTTACGACGAACCAAAATAGGTCTGAATCTTCATTTCCTACTCCTTTGAATATCAGTAACTTTATTGTGCTTGCCATACAAAACTATGAGGGTTATGGAGGTGGGGTGGGTGGATATGGAGGTGAAGATGGTGAGACAAGTGGCTCCAACAACTATTCCTTAGACACTTGCAGATTCCTATTTTCTTGCATCGCGAATTTATGAATTTTTTTGTCCAGCCACTCTTCAATTTATTTCTTCATTGTATTCCAGTGCCACGACATTAGACATCCCTTATGCAAATCCCAATCCCAGCAACGGAACCATTTGTTGGCTTTATGGGGCTTGACCCAGGTTCAGAGATGATTTAGCTGAACAAATCCCGGTACTACTGGTCCTTTTGGCAACAGTCCGTGGAGCGTGGACTGAGGTCTCACTTGAAGTAGTATGGGAGGGTGCTAGAACCAGGTTTCCACACCCTAGAGATGTCTTATGATTTGTGGTGGTCTGCAGTTTTACCCCATCTGCACGTCGCTATGCGCAGCTATCAGTCCCTCGCAGCCTACGATGCTGTCTTTGCGCATCCTTGCTCGAGGCGCAATCTGTGCTATTACCCAAATTCCTTACTATTAATATGATATTAACCAATTACTTAACTTATCTATGTGAGACCGATTATACTTAATAGTGTTCATCATCCATATAAGTGCACGTGAGAAATAAAACAGTATAAAGGCATAGAAAGTAAGACAAAAACAGATACACAATATTTGGAATCAACGTCTTTTTATTATTCTTCTTGCTTGGTTATAGAATCAACTGTACCCTGCGCACTCAGCTGTAGGGGTCCACGCACTCATATATGACTCTTATAGGCCTTTGCGCACTCAGCTGTAGAGCCTCTTCCTACTACTACCACTCTAGACTTTACAAATTCGACTCAATACCTTATGCTTTCTCTCTATCCTACTTCACTATCTTCTACACTTAGAGCCTCACTCTATTTATACAATCCCATGGTACGTGGACCATGGATAGGCTGACATTACATTACATTATATTACAAATCTTAGGGCAAACAACCCTATGACTCAATATACATCTCGCGCTCTGCCCAACACTTAAAACCTATGTTTTTCACCTTTAATATGATTTTCACTATCCACATTTTGCTTGTTTTTGGTCCTGGAGTCTTTGTTGTCCTTAAATTTTATCAATTTTGTTGCATTCATTATTTTATTTTGAATATTAGCTTATCTTTCATCATTAAAAGAAAATAAAAATTTCCTCTTCTTATTTTCTTGATTGTTTGTTTCATTTATGTTCAATTAACTTGAGTATGATTGTCATCATTTCTTAGTTGTGCTAGAATTTTCATTGTGTGTTCTTGTTTTGGAATTTAATTGTATTTCTCTCTCCTTATAGAACTATTTATCATTGCAAGAAAATCTAAAAGAGCTTGATCTACATGGTTTGAGTTAGTGATCATGATTTCATATGTCGAAGCCCTTTTCGAAGGCATTTCAAAAGTACCCTAAAACAAATCACGTAATAAAATTGATCAACAACTCTTTTTACAAAAAAACACACAATAGTCTAGTCTAGGGCCTTGGGTTAAGTTGTACAATTCAACTCCTCAATGTTGTAAACCAAACTAGAGTCACTAGTGACTGAAAATATTACTTCACCCTCATTGACTCAGACCGCTCCTCTCATATAAGAGCTAATTGTGAGGAAACATCAAAGTTTACGAGAAGTTAGCCCCCCTTTGATGCATTTTGGTGGAAATTACGTGTATTGGGGATAGGAATTTAAGATCTATGTGGGGCACTTAGGTATCCTCCCCACATAGTGTTTTTCCCATGATTGTGAAGCACTAATATATACAGTGATTTGTAGGTAAATAGTAGTAGCCAAAATCTCAGGGAAACATACATAAGCTGACTAGGGTGGAATGCCCTGGTACCTGAAGACAAATGAACTGACTTCATCTTTGGTTTGTTGGGAGGGTACTCATCTCCATGAGATATCTTATCCCGTTCACACTAAGGTTTGGGAGAAGCTCAAGAGTAATTGTAACTATCTCTATCCCAAATGGGTTCTTCTTATAGTCTTTCGATACTAGATTCCATCACGAGATAGTTACGACTATCAGAAAATGTATGAATGCTTGTTGATACCTTAGAGTCTTTTTTCTTTTCATGAGTGTTTTATTTCTTAATAGGACTATATATATAAAGCATTTAATAATAAATATGTGAAACATATATCACTCATCGTGGCTACTACATGACCTTGTTGCTCTAGATGCTTGCAAGGCCTTCCTCCACTCACTATGGAAAAATATATGAGCGAACCATATTCCCACTTTCCTCAAGGGAGTTAATGTCTGGTTTTAGACCCTAAATTTCACCTTAGTTACCCAAAATCTCTTCTACTGGAGGATCATTTTATAGAAGGTTTTGTCCCTCACTATAATCCTATCCTCACTAACCATCTTGGGACCATATTGATTCATGTCACTCCTTTTCCTTCTGTGTCTTCTTGAGTTTCCCATTTAAATGTACTGACGATGGCTAGTGAATCCTAGTGTTTTTGGACACCTTTGATCCACCTCTACCTGGTCAACTACTAGACCCACATGCACCAAGTTCTAAACTTGTTGTTGGTTATCCCACTATTCAACCAATGGTTAATACAAGAATCCTAGCTACACACACTTTGGGAGGTTCTCAACAATTTATTGTCTCCACTCCCCCAACTCCTTTCATGTTAGATCATGGTCCCTTGACCCTTACCCCATAGGGTGTTACTAGTTTGACAACCTTCAACAACCTTTTCAACTAAAATCTATTTCTTAGTTTGAATCCCCCTTTATTTCTGTTAAAATTGGAAACTAGGGAAAAACTTCATGTGGGTCATCTTATTCATGGCTAATAATATTTTTATTAGATTCCTCTCATCGAGAGGTGTAGGATTTATATAAAGATCATCCGATTCTAATAAGTATTCATGGAGATATGAATTTATTTTGATTATGGAATTATTATCAAGTCGACCTACAACTCATGTAGGCTCAGAAGCCCAACAGTCGCATCTATTCAAACACCAACGTTGTGTATAAATATAACAGGACTTTTCCTCATTTGGACTCAGTCATCTCATCACATCTCTCTCTCTCTACTGCGCAGAAATGAGTCTCTTCTCTATTGTGCAGAAAAGGGTCTCTCTCTCACACATGTGAAGCCGGAAGCTGTTGAATCTGAAGCTGTAACTACATAAGTAAAGATTGACCTACATGGACTAGAAGATATCCTCTTTGGAACTATGCTATAGGTCCATCTAGATCTCCTCTGAAAGCTGCAACTTTTGGTAGTGGAATGAAGTAAATCTGACGAATGGTTGCAAGATATCGACTGCCCTAGTTTGAAGCCGGAAACTGCTGAAACTAAAGTTCCAACTGCAGAAGTAAAGATTGACCTACGTGGACTAGAATATCTCCTCTTTGGAATTGTGCAGTAGGTCCATCTAGATCTCCTCTGAAAGCTGCAACTTTTGGTGGTGGAATGAAGTCAATCTGACAAACGGTTTGTGAGATATCATCTGCCCTAGTTTGGTAATGAAGCCGCTAATGCTGATGCTACTGATCTAGGGTTTGCTACTGTTGATATGAATCAGATTTATTGTACTATTTCTCTCTGCTGAATTATTGAAGATAAAATAATATTTGATCAAAGGGTTTCCCCACACATTGTGGGGTTTGTCCCTGGCTAGCCGCCTCATCTTGTGTCTCTTGTCTTGGCTTGTTTTCTGTCGATCATTTAATGTTCTATCTGCACTTTACTTTATGTGCATGTGATTGCTAATTTGTGGAATATAATTAAAAAAAAGGTTAATTGTTATAAGCATATAACATACGATAACTTAACATGGTATTAGAGCTGAGGTGAAGACAAAGCCTAAGCAATCACCGAAGAGAAGATTGGCAAGGCTATCCTAAAAGAACTATGGGGTCCTCAACACTCTTTCCTACTGAAGACAAGCTCAGTGGGAAAGATGAATATCACGGATGGAAGATTTCTATTGATCTAACCCTAAAAGATCTAGGAGTGTTGGACCATGTAAGAGGCAATATTTTTGAGCCTCCATCAAATGCATTTGCTACTGCATGGAACAAATGGAAAACCAAAGAAGTCAAAATAGAAGATCATCCAGGACTCTATCGACAAGCACTTGGTGGCCTACATCTTTGAACTGGAAACCTCCAAGGAAATCTATGATAGATTGGTGAGTTTATTTAAAGTTAATGATGCAAATCAAGTTTTGTTTCTTAGAAATAAACTGAGGGAAATCAAGAAGGGTAAAGATGAGAGTATAAAAGCATACTTCCTAAGAATAACCGAGATCAAGAATGATCTCCTGTCTATTGGGGAGGCTATTACTGACAGGGAAATGGTACTCATGACTCTTGGAGGATTACCATCCGAATGGTACATGTTCAAGACTACTCTTCTGAACTATAATGTAATTCCTAGTTTCAAGGAATTAATGGCTAGATGCATTCAAGAAGAAACAAGGGAAGAATAGCAAGAAATGCCCATGCCTAAAGGTCCTCCTGCTGCCTTTTCTTCTCATGCTAAGAAAAGAAATAATTCTGGGACTAAATCAAAAGGAAAGGTTGGACCTAAGGGTGGAAGAAAAGGACGATGTTACATCTGCGATAAAGCAAGTCACTATGCAAGGGAGTGCCCTGATAGAAAGGACTCACACTGGGACGATGATCAAAATCCCTCTGATGGAAATCAAAGGAATGACAAATTCAACAGCAAAGGTAAGAGGAGAGCTGGGAATCAAGGAAGAGGACAAGCATTCAAGAAGTCTAGAAATTCCAAGATGTACTAAATGCACCTGACCTCCGAAAGAACCGGGTGTCCATCTCGGCAATGGAAAACAAAGGCTACAAGGTAACCTTCAGTGATGGCAAGGTATGTATATGGAAAAATAATGTTAAAGATGCCTTTACTCTTGGGTTTCTTGTTGATTCATTATATCAAGTCAATGGAAGTATGCCAGGTGTCATGTCTTATGACACATCTCTTCAATCCGAACTTTGGCATCGGAGGTTCCCCCCGTTCATTATAAAGCTATACTCGGTGTAAGACAAATGATGACAGGGATGCTTGAATTCTGAGTAGAGAAAGAAGGTATATGTCTAGGATGTGCTAAAGGAAAGCTCAGAAGGGGACCATTCCCCTCAAGCCAAAGCAAGACCTTCGATATATTACAGTTGGTTCACTCAGGCATACCTAAGGTTAGCATTAAGAGGGAGACTACTACACCACATACTCCTGAGAAGAATGGTGTGGTAGGAAGGCAAAACTGCATGATTATGGAAGCTGTCTGGGTCATGCTACATGATCAAAGACCTTCAAAGTTTCTATGGGCTAAAACTACAAACACCGTCGTATATCTACAAAATTGATGCCTTCATCAAGCATTCGGTTCCAAGAATCCTGAAGAAATGTTCACTGCCAGTCAAAGGGAAGTCATGATTAGTCATGATGTCACCTTTGATGAAGATATGGCTCTTAGCAAGGTGGACAATATTCCAACTTTGAGGAGCTCTCAAGAAGCCGGCACCAGGGAACCGAAAGAAAAGTTTGATGAATCAATGCCTGATGTAGAAGAACCCATGGATCCGATTGATTCTCATCCACATGAGCCTTCCTCTTCTAAGAAGAAGCCTTCATGGCTTAGGGGGATACTTGATGATGTTGAAGGAAATGCTACACCCTAAGGAACCTTCCGTCAAAGTAAGAAACCTAACAGGTATCAAGGATACCTGACCATCATGAGCACGATCATACAAAATGAGCCTTCATCATTCTCAGATGTCGTCAAGCATTAAGTATGGAAGGATGCTATGACCATAGAATATGAGTCTATTATGGAGAATGATGTCTAGGAAGTAGTTCCCAGACTGCGGACAAGACAATTGTTACTTCAAAATGGCTTTACAAGATAAAGCATGCAGCAGATGGAAGTACGGAAAAGTATAAGGCTCGTTTTGTTGCTTGTGATTTATCCCAGAAGGAAGGTATAGACTATGATATTTTCACCTATTGCTAGATATACGACCATCCGCTTGATCATAGCCCTTATGGCTTCACAAGGATGGAACCTACATCAGATGGATATCAAGACCGCGTTCTTGCACAATTCGATCAAAGAAGCGGTATGTGGAGCAACTCGAAGGATTTGAGATTGATGATCGAAAATCTCATGTATGCAGGTTAAAGAAGGCTCTCTATGGGCTGAAGCAAGCACCCCAAGCATGGTATGAGAGGATCAATAGCTACTTGATGAAGTTGGGATTCACTAGAAGTGAAGCCGATCCTAACCTTTACTTTAAGGTTGAAGATG
>APFE031399345.1:164384-209465 GCA_000404065.3 Pinus taeda
CTAACCTTTACTTTAAGGTTGAAGATGACAAGCCTCTCATACTAGTGTTGTATGTGGATGACCTCTTTCTAACAGGTGTAGACCCTCTCATTCACAAATGTAAGAGGGAGTTGGCTTCTGAATTTAAAATGAAGGACCAAGGACTTGAAGTATGGCAAAAGCCAAGGGAAATTTTCCTATCTCAAGGAAAATATGTGGTAAAGATATTGGAAAGATTTGGTATGATGGACTACAAGCCTATGACTACCTCGAGGATCTTAACTTTCAGAAGTTATATGGTAGTAATGTCAGACCAGATTTGGGAAATGCCTCTGAGTTTTAAGAAATCATTCACGTTGATGTTCTTGGTTAACCTCCATCCAAACATATGTTTTGCAGTTAGCATTGTGAGCTCATATTTGGCTGAGCTTCACTAGATTGGTGCCAAGAATCTTCTAAGATGTCTTCAGGACACAATCTGTCATGGATTGAGATACACTACTAGAAATATGAAACTGCATGATTATTCGAATGCTGATTAGGCAGGCAGTGTGGAGGATCACTGGAGCACTTTTAATGTTGTTTCTCTTTGGATTCTGCTTCGATATAATGGATGAGCAGGAAGCAGAAGTCAGCTTCCATAAGCATCTCCAAGACCGGATAGATATCTACGAGTATGAACTCGTATGAAGCTGCCTGGTTGGGGAAGCTCTTCAGTGAGTTTTTTGAACACATACCATTGTGATTCTCTGTAAAAACCAGAGGTGGGATTCGATTATTGAGGAATCCCGTATTCGTCGATTGCTCCAGGAGATAGACATCATCAGGGATATGGTAAGTCGATGAGCAAGGAGGCTCCATCACATTAATATGATGTACAGGTCGAGACACCTTGTCAAAACCCTGAGAAAATATCTAATTTTTTATTTTCCCAAACGACTTGGAGTCATCAAGAAACCCTTGTACAAGGGTCCTACATGTTGCATACATTGAGCTCTAGGAGTTCTAAGGGATTGTGGTTCTTACTAGAGAAACATATGACCACAGGGTGACTCACCCTCCCCTAGTGGTGCACACTGGAACAAGATGATTCACTTTCTTGTTTGACAAGATGATTCGCTCTCTTGTGGAATAGGATGATTCACTCTCCTATGTAGCAGGATGATTAGTTCTCCTGTGAGGGCTGGATTGATGTGTTCTCCATGGTGACTATAGCAAGATTGATGTGTTCTCCTATGAGGCCTGGATTGATGTGTTCTCCATGGCAGCCTGGATTGATGTGTTCTCCATGGCGATTGTAGCAGGATTGATGTGTTCTTCTGTGACGACAGGATTGATTAGTTCTCCTGTTGAGGCATCCTACCCATGTAGTCTAGGACTCATGGGAAGTACCTCTCATCTAATAAATGAGCAGGGAAATGAAGTTAGGGACCATAGTAGTACCGATGGACGCATCATTGTATCTATCGCACTCCCTACGCTAGGATGACCTCCATGGATCTGGGATTAATGATACTGGTCTGGGACCAGTGGTAGGAGTTGTACCATACTATGACACTGACTTCGGGTCGGTTGAGACTGGTCTAGGACCAGTGGTACATACTCTGAGACTGACTTCGTGTCAGTGCAATACTAGTCTGGGACCAGTGAGAGTGGTACATACTGTGACGTTTACTTCGGGTCAGTTGAGACTAGTCTGGGACCAGTGGTACACTCCCTGAGACTGTGATACTAGTCTGGGACCAGTGGTAGGAGTTGTACCATACTATGATGCTGACTTCGGGTCAGTTGAGACTGGTCCAGGACCAGTGGTACATACTCCGAGACTAACTTTGTGTCAGTGTAGTATTGGTCTAGGACCAATGAGAGTGGTACATACTATGATGCTGACTTCCGGTCGGTTGAGACTGGTCTGGAACCAATGGTACACTCTTTGAGACTACGATACTGGTCTGGGACTAGTGGTAGGAGTGGTACCTACTATGAAGCTGACTTTGGGTCAGTTGAGACTGGTCTGGGACCAGTGGTACACACTCCGAGACTGACCTTGAGCCAGTGGAGGATGATACTAGTCTGAGACCAGTGGAGTTGTACCCACTATGACGCTGACTTCAGGTTGGTTGAGACTGGTTTGGGACTAATGGTACACACTCTGAGACTGACTTTGAGTCAGTATGATACATCATCGATCATTTCTTCTTCTTCATAATTCAGACAAAAGCAGAGTAGAACAGAACAATGCAAGAGTAGAGCAGAACAGAGCAAAATAGTACAGATTAGTACAGAGTAGAACAAGACAAAGTAAGATAGGCAGAATAGAGTAGAGTAGGGCTAGGGTCAGGCTATATAGGGTAGTGCATTTGATGGATGAATAGTAACGACCAATAGACAGATTGCAGATGAAGTTCTCCCTAGTTGAAATGGAGTGTTAAAATTGGCAACCGGGGAAAAACTTCATGTGTGTCATCTTATTCATGGCTGATAATATTTTTATTAGATTCCTCTCATCGAGAGGTGTAGGATTGATATAAATATTATCCGATTCTAATAAGTATTCATGGAGATATGAATTTATTTTGATTATGGAATTATTATCAAGCTGACCTACAACTCATGTAGGCTCAGAAGCCCAACAATCGCATCTATTCAAACACCAACATTGTGTATAAATATAAGAGGAATTTTCCTCATTTGGACTCACTCATCTCACCATATCTCTCTCTTTCTACTGCACAGAAATGAGTCTCTTCTCTACTACATAGAAAAGGGTCTCCCTCTCTCACATGTGAAGCCAAAAGCTGTTGAATCTGAAGCTGCAACTGCAGAAGTAAAGATTAACCTATGTGGACTAGAATATCTCCTCTTTTGAACTATTCTGCAGGTCCATCTGGATCTCCTCTGAAAGCCACAACTTTTGGTGGTGGAATGAAGTCAATCTGATGAATGGTTTGCAAGATATCGACTACCCTAGTTTGAAGCTGGAAACTGTTGAAACTGAAGCTACAACTACAGAAGTAAAGATTGACCTGCGTGGACTAGTAGATCTCCTCTTTGGAACTATGCAGTAGGCCCATCTAGATCTCCTCTGAAATTTGGAACTTTTGGTGGTGGAATGAAGTCAATTCGACGAACGGTTTGTGAGATATCATCTGCCCTAGTTTGATAATGAAGCTGCTAATGTTGATGGTGTTGATCTAGGGTTTGCTACTGCTGATATGAATCAGATTTATTGTATGATTTCTCTCTGCTGAATTATTGAATATAAAAGAATATTTGATCAAAGGGTTTCCCCACACATTGTGGGGTTTGTCCCTAGCTAGCCGCCACATCTTGTGTCTCTTGTCTTGGATTTTTTTCTATCGATCGTTTAATGTTCTATCTATACTTTACTTTATGTACATGTGATTGCTAATTTGTGGAATATAATAAGAAAAAAGTTAAACTATTATAAGCATAGAACATACCATAACTTAACAATTTCAGAGTAGGGACAATGCTTCTAGCACTTATATTCCTGTTGGGGATATTCGTAACCCCATGCAACCTTAAGTACAACCAAGTCCTTCTTTGTTTGATTCCTTTCCTGGTGGTAGTTATGTTGTCATTGGTGGTCATATAACTAGTCCATCTTATGTGGCTAGCACTGTTCCATTTCCAGAACCTGTTGTATCTCATTGGGGCGTCCTAACTCAACCATTGTTATCTACTGGGGGAAACTTCTACCCTAGAGCAAACCAGTTTGTTGGTAACTTTATTCAAGCTGGGGGCATACCTTATGGCCCATGTATATATTCAACCACACCACCACCTCAAGGAAATTACTATCCTTTGTAACCTATGTACCTTAATGGAAACCCTTTGATGGAAGGACCTCTTGGTCCCTCTAGTCACCCTACCCTTCCATGGTCTAATTTGGCGGAACATATTCCATTTTTGTTCCTGGATACTCTTGATATACCAAATATATAAAAGTTGACTAATGATCCCATCAATCATAACTTTCTTTGACTTCCACTCCCATATAATATTCCTGTATACATTCCTAAGTTCGAGGGAAAGAAGGGAGATGATCCAATTACACATGTAACTACTTACCAACTTTGGTGTGTTTCTAATTCAATGATTGAAGGAAATATCTAGATTTGATTCTTCCCACACACCTTGACTGGAAACACAACTAGATAGTATATTGAATTACTTTGTTCTTGTAATAATAATTTTAATACCCTCGCTATGGAATTTTTAAAGCACTTCCATTTGTTGATCTACTATGAAACTAGAATGTAACTCTTGATTACCTTGCACCAAAACACTTCCACCCACATTTCCAATCACATCCATGAATGGAGATGTTCATGGTGGTTAGTAAATGCCCCCATTCTAGATTACTTATTAGCTGATTGGTTTTATAACTCTCTCCTACCTCCTATTGTGAAGGATGTTGCCTTGTATAGAGCTATTACTGAAGACCAAGCCATTCATCATGCCCAACACTTAGATCTCATTTATTCTCAGTTGGTTATGGTTATAACCTTATACCTCATGCTCATTGTACTTAAAATACTCCTGTTACTCAGCAACCTAGTGCTTATGCAAATGATCTCATCATTGCTACTACTGTGATGACTATTAAATATTTGAGTGGACAAACTACACAATTATCTAGTATTACTACCCCCACCTCAACTTCACATACTCACACTACTGCTCATCTGACTGTTTCGATTAACTCTGTGTAATATACACAACAACCTAGTGTTGAGAAAAATAACAACAAGAAAAATACATATCCTTATGAAGAATAACAACCTATTGAGAACACTCAAGCTCATAAAACCCTTGCTATTGCTAAATTTGACAGAGTGAAAGAGAAAATTGTGAAGTTTCCTTGCAAAACTTTCTCTAAGGAACATTTAACTTATAAGTTTCCTTGCCTACAAGAGTGCACTACTTTTCTTAGAAAAAAGGACACTTCTACGACTCTTGTTGTCCTCAAAAACCCTTTCCCTTCCTAGAAACACGGATAATAGCAACATCTAGTTGTGAACCCACCTCCACCCTTGAAAGGGGGTAATGGTGTTTCTCATTCCCCTCCTCCTGGAGAAGGATAATATATTATCTATGCTCTTAATCAGACAGCCATTTTACAAATGTGAGCCAAAAACTATTGTAACCATGTCTCAGACACTTTGGATACCCCATCGACCTCTACCTTGGCTCCACATAACAATTTTCACATTGAGAGACTTGTTTCCAACCCTTTTATTCACCCTTTGTTTTGGAGAATTCGGTATCTATGGATAAATACTAATTCCCTAGATAAGTAGCCATATCTAGAACAACAGTTTAAATCATTTTAGCCTTTTCCTATAAGCAATAGATAAGACAAATAATATGAGAAGATCTACTTGTAGTTCCACTTTCCTCTTGTCTCCTTTGTATCGATCCTGTCGCTCCTTCCCGTAATTAACACGCTTGAGAAGTACCTATAAACACAAATAGAAGACAAAGAATAGATCAAAGAAAAAGATATATTGAATACAAGTGAATGGAATCAGAAACATTTCACACATATATGCATCATAAGACAATACAAACATATGGGAGAAAGTTCCAAATACTTTATTGAATAGAAGAAGGAATTACAATTATTGTGTTTGATTCAAAGTCATTCCTCCAGCTTGGATCCCATCCACATCACATCAAAATCATGAAAAACTTGTAGCATTACAATACTTGCTTCAAAGCCAATTCTCATAGCAACATTATCTCGTTACAATTCAACATAGTCTATCCCCTGATCACTTAGATGAGTGGTCAATTTATAGGGAGATAAAGGAGGTTTTGTCATAAATGGTGGTATTGAATGGCCTTCCATACTTAGAATTAGTTCCATGGAGGAAGGGATGAGAGGATAGGATGCATCTTAACTCATTCCTCATCCATTTTCAAGCTCATAGGAGTTGATAAGTGAGGGAACCTTCTATATGACTCCAACAGATAAGAATATTCCCCAAAACCTATGTGAATTTCGCTCAAACTTGCCAAGAGCAGGTGAAAGGAGGCCTAAGTGCTCTGCAAAGCACCCTAACATGGACTCATCTACTCTGCAGTGCACCCTTACATGGGCCTACCTGCACTGGTCCCTCTAGAGGTCATTTCAAGATTTCTTCATGTCATGAAACTGTCTGGGAAGGAGGCATTCAAAGGGGTGACCTATTTAGGGCATGTAGCTACTTAAATTAGGGTTTGATGAGCCCTAAAACATTGATATGGATGATGGGAGTGATATGCCCAAATTGATATGTAATAGCTTCCCCCTAAAGCATGAAGTCGAAGAAATGCCAATGTCGAATGAAATGCTTTACGATGTGAAGAGGAGTTTTCGAAGTGGAAGGTGACCTGCACCAATTACAATACATATATCATGATGTTTTAATTTTTACATGAATCACTGAGGGAAGGCATACCCATGCTCAACTTATAAACTTTCATTACATGTACATAGATAGTTGTTTAGAGATATAGACCCATGATCAGAATGACTATCAATGTAAAGGAATTGTACATATGATTTAGTGCTCCTGAAATCGCAGCCCAGATGGATGAAACTAGATCCAGGGTATTCTATCTCGTTCAATCATTTTCTCAAGTACGAGTCTAACCATGTGAATATGTGATCTGAATTCAAGCATAGGAAGACACCGTCTGATTACCATCCAATGATGTAAGTTGTTAATAGACGCGAGAGAAATCACCAATAATGATAATGATCCTCAAGGTACTACAGTACATTCTGCATGGCGTGAATGGATTATTTGATTTTGAACACCATGCAAAGTCTTTTGGTTGAAGGCCATTGATGTCAACCTATCGCCGGAAGCGAGAAACCTGCCATTGATGTATGCAAGCCTCATGGTACTAGAAGGTTGTTTCTAATTCAAATTCTTAGATAATGTGTTGATGTCAACAAGAATCAACTCATCACAAGAGGGCCTTGATGTATCCCACATCAATGAAACGAAATGAGTGTAATGATTTTGGAGATGGAATTTGACTGACGACACAATGTTCAGGATGGCGGTCATGAAAATGAAGGCTTATGGTATTGAAAAAGATGAGTTTTGACTGGATGACTTCTCTTGAACATGTCGGCGACACTAAAATGAATTGGTAGCATTGACCCAAAACAAAGTGATGGAGGGTATGATAGACCAACAGTATGATAACCATCGATTTGATAACCCAACCCAAATAGTCATGGTGATTGAGTGAAAGTGTCATGTTCAAGAGCGACCTGCTACCATAAAGTGGTTTTCCCCTTTTTCCTATTTTCCCTAGTAATTTCTGACCAGTACCTATTTATTTTTATCAAGTTTGAGGATGATAGCATATGCTTGTTGTATAATTTCATCCTTGGGGTGAATCCATCGTTGTTTGATGTTTTAACGAGTCTAGCGAAGATGAAACTCGGTCTTGTCTAGATGGACACGTTTATCACTATTTGATGTTATAATGAGCTTAACGACAAAGATAACTCGGTCCATTTCATGTTTAAAGATTTTGAAAAGGGACAAAAAGAAAAATCCACAGGTTCTTTTTCGTAAATTAATCTCTCAAGCCCAAAAAAGCATAAAACAATATGAGAGAGATGTCGTTTCCAATCCGTTAATGAGCTAAAAAGGACAGGCACTCGGTAATATTTTCATGTTTAGACAGTCTGAAAAAAGCTTAAAGAGGACTCCAAGGGGGTTCCTTTTTCATTTTTTAACAAAGCTTGAAAAAGAGATAAAAGTATGCTCTATGGTCAAAGGTACAATTTACAATCAAGCACATCGAATTCTATAAGTCAGCGATTAAAAATACCTGTTCCATAGGCAAAAATAGGCAAATACTAATGTTTACTCGATTAATGAATATGAAATAAACATAAAACAAGTTTTTACCATGACATTTTTACCATTTGGAACTTACCATTAAGTTTTGTGCTCTGGACTAGTTTTTTACCTCAAACTTCATCAGATGATTGCGATAGATTCTGTGGACCATCTCTTGTGTCATCTGGGCTAGGTAGGAGATCTACTCCTCCTCTTTTCTTTTAGATCATTCTTTTGTGATTTCATGCAAGTTTTACGTTCTTTTGGGGCCTCTAGGTTTTCATTTTCTCGCCCTGGGATCAACGCAGGCTTTCACATCAAAAACGACACTAAAGAACACCTAGATAGAAGGTTGTCTACTCTATAGCACACTGTCTTTGTGCCTAGGATGTGCTAGGAAAGTTTCCCCAATTTGTTTTACCTGTTTGCTCCAAAATTTGACCTGTTTTTTGCATGGAAAGGATCCTAACTAATCTTATGATTGTGTTTCAGGCTTTCATCGGATCAGAATGTTGGCTACATGGCAAGAAATAGAGAATGAAGAACAATAAATGGCTGCCCTAAACAATCCGGGTATAGCTGAGGCCCTCAAGAATTGTGGGTTACTCAAATACTTCAAGTTGTTAGGAATGAGGCAACAAATAGAACTATTATAGTTCCTTGTTCATGCATGGGATCGGACAGATCAGACATTTCACATAAGGGACAAGATGGTCCCTATTACCATTGATGATATTTACTTTCTTATCGGACTGTCGAGGCAAGGTGCCCCCATCTCACTTTCTGGATTTTCCCATGGAGGTGAATCGATGAGAGATTAAATTCAACAGTTTAGTTGGCCAAGTACATAGCCAAGCAACGATGGGAAAATAAACATCAAGGATGCAAGTGATTTTCGTTTGAGAATGATCCTCTTCCCAATTACAAAATTGGCTAGCAGTGTGACACTACATCTGGCAAACAGATCATATATGCAGTATGCACTTGAGTATCTAGAGCCAAAGGTATTCAACTTGTGGTGAAGCCATGCTTTATTCACTGAAAGAACAACTGACCAAGGTAAAAAGTGGTAAGATGAAGAATTTTTGTTATGGTTCGATCTTAATCTCTTTTACCTTAGATAGAATCCCATTGATGCAACCACAACATGTATCACTGGGTGTAGCTGGTCCTAGAGATCCACGTATGCAGAGGTGGGTCGAATTGATGGCTTGACATGCAGGTCAGTCAACAATAATTTTTTCTACTGCATTCCTAAGTTGGCTTGATCGACAACATCTCGTCATCGAGGAGCACCCACACTTAGGGACGGATTTCTATGGAGATCCAAATTTGATTCTACTAGTTGGAGCACAATGGGGTGCTATAGATAAATTGTTTGACCATAGCTTTTTTTTATTTTTCAAGTTTCTACATGATTTTTTTGCTTTTAAGGTTTCCAAGACTAAACTAAAATCATTCTCATGCATGAAAATTTGGGTATTGTTTGACCTGTGGGGCACCAAAAGGGTGCAGGTGGGCCAACGTAGAGAAACATTGTTAGAACAATTCTTCAGGACTAGGTTTGGTGAAAATCTTAGTAGAGTTGCAGGATCACATGGAGGGATTAACCCTTGGTGTTTTGGATGTCCGGATTGAGGAGTTACCTATGAGGCTACAACACCACATTATTGGTGTTCCTAGCCATTAGGCGAGGCTTTTACGCATGATAGCACAAGATGTGATATGTTATCATGAGCACCACTAGATCAACTTAGGATATTTTGCATGCATTTTGAGTTTTTTGGGTCAGATGACCAAACGTGTCTTGGATACAAATTTTGTAAAAACTTTTAAAATACCTATCTATTTTACTTTCTGAGTTATGTGCAATCCTATTCAACTAGTGATGTGAATTGAAAATATTACTTTTACATATGTCGCAAATGTCTATTTAACACATAATTCGCTAGAGAAGTTGTTAATGTGTTAAAGTTTCTGGAAATATGTTAATACTTAATCTATTCAAAATACCTTTCCAAAAGACGAACTCTAAGCAACATACGAAAAATTGTTTGGTTTCGAATAGTATAAATGTTTGTTAGTTGTAGTACGATGAGTTGTGAGTCCAGCCTAATGATGATTTGGGGAATTCCAAGTGAAATGGTATCAAAGAGAAGTTCAATCAATGTGCTATACTCAACGATGTTGTTCGTCGATTGACTGATACAAATCCCTTGAAAAATCACTAACTCGTCACTTGGAGAGAAAATATCCCATGCTGCAGAAGATAGGTTTTGCGTACTACGACTAGCACCATAGATGTAACCAAAAAATGGTTCTAAAGACTCTGACATCTACAACAAATGCAAAGTGGATTACTAACAAGATAAAAAAATCTAAAAGACACACACTAACACACACACATGCAATCAAAGCATATATATAGTGAGTTTTACTACACTTAATCAAGCATAGTAATGTTTAGGGTACAACCCGTTTTGGGGCTGCGACAATGGAATCCCATCATAATCTACTAACTCATAAGCACCTTTTTCCAAAACACACTTGAAAATATAAGGACCCATCCACATTGGTTCAAATTTTCTTGCTCTAAGTTTATCAGCTTCCTAATCGTAAAGCAAGACTAGGTCTCCTTCTGAGAAGATATGATGCTTGAGATTTCTATCATATTGTGCCTTGATTCATTTCTTATGCACTTCTTTAGCCAATGTAGCATCACGAAGGGTTTCATCCAAATGGATTAATTCCAAGAAATGCACTTCTTCTTTATAAGTGTTGGGTAACAGGTCAATCGCAAGTTTAAGAGATGAAATTTCACATTGTATCGGTAAGATTGGTTCTAAACCGTACACCAATTGAAAGGGTGTGAATCCAGTTGCATTTCACACCGAGGTTTGATATGTCCACAAGGTAGAGTACATGATTAAATGCAATTTTTTTTTATGAACCCCTATCATTCATTGCAACATCCACTTAAGGACTTTGTTGATGGCCTCAAATTGTCCATTCACTTGAGGGTAATAAGGGGTAAAACTATCATGTGACAGTCCTAACTTAGCAATCAACTCAACCATCATGTGATTGTGAAAATGTGATCCATGATCTATAACTATGGCTTGTGGTACACCAAACTGAAAAACCACATGGTTAAAAAAGAAAAGAGCAGTCGTTTCACCATTGTTGTTTAATTTTGGCATCGCCTCAGCCCATTTGGTAAAATAGTCAATGGTGAATATAATATACCCATGCCCCCTAACAAAGGTGGGGTTACATATTATGAAGTCAATGCTCCATTTGGCAAATGGTCCAACAACAATGACTAGATGCAATGGTGCAGGTGGAAATCTAGTTTTTCAGTCATAAATCTGGCATGCATGACAGATTTTGATGGAAATAATACAATCTTTGAATATAGTTGGCTAGAAGTAATTGACACGGAGAATTCTCTGTGCGGTAGCATATCCAGATAAGTGTCCACCATAAGCACTTGAATGGCAATCATTCAATTCTTTCTCAGCTTCCTCACGTGTGAGGCACCTCCATAAAATCGTATTGATACCATGATAGTAAAGAGTGTTGCCAATGATCAGATAATCTTTGACTTGGTATCAAATATGTCGTTGTTGTGAGTGAGAGGTACCAGGATGGAAATTTTGGGTCTGGAGATAGATCAGTATATCTCCATACCATGGGCCAAATGACCATATTATGAATAGATACTCATCGAAAATTGATGGTTCATATGTTGAATCAATGGAGGTGGAGGGAAGGTCACAAAGTAGCTCGGTGAAAATGAGAGATTTATTTGATTTGGACTTGATGAATTCCAAATCAAAATCCTACAAAATGACTATAAATTTTGAGTATTCCCCCCCAGAAATTGACGTGACAAAATGTATGTCATAGGGTTGCAATCCGAAATGATAGTGCTCTTCTGGAGCAGGATATAATGGTGAAATCTCTTAATAGCTTGCATAGCTTCCAAAGCTAATTTCTCAACCTAAGAGTACTTACTTTTTCTATCATTGAGATTATGGCTCAAATAATAAATTGGATGTTCAATCCCATTTTCCTCTTGGATTAAAACCATGCGATTGGTTGTATTTGCAATGGTGAGATATAGGGAATAGTCATTTTATAATTCAGAGAATACATTAATGGTGCTCTAATCAAGGTATCTTTAAGAGCATCAAATGAAGCTTATGCCACCTGATCCCAATGGAAGGGTATCCCCTTTTTCAAAAGACATGTAAAACCTTTAGTCATTTTAGTGTAATTAGGAATGAACCTCCTCAAAAAGTTAGACTTCCCTTGGAGTCTCTGTAACTATAAAAGATTTGAAAGTGGAGGCAAATCAAGAATTGCCTGAACCTTTAATGGATTGAGTCGAATTCCATCTTTAGACACTACAAATCCAAGCAATTGACTAGAACCAACACAAAACACACATTTGTGTGGATTGAGTCATATATTGTAGTGTCAGCATCGTAAAAATATTGCTCTCAAATGTTATGGGTGATCAGTTCGCTTTCGTGAATGAGCTGGTAAATCGTCATGGTAAGGTTGAATAATGTGCTTGACGTCATGGAGGGCATAGCTCATTTCCCTCTGAAATGTAGCCCTTACATTCTTCAAACTGAATGGGAGTTTCCTATAGGTGAAAGTGCCCCATGGACAAATAAAAGAAGTTTTAGATTGGTCCTGTGGGCAGATATTGAATTGATTGTAGCCGGAAAAACCATCCATAAATGAGAATATTTTTCATCTAGCACATTCATCAATAATTTGGTCGATAAAAGGAGTAGGATAATTTTCCTTTGGACATGCCTCATTTACATCCCTATAATCGACGCACACTCGAATTGTCCCCTGTTTCTGCATGACAAGAACAATGTTGGAAACCCAGTCAGTAAGAGGTACAGGGTAAATGAAACCAGCACGCAAAATCTTTTCAACTTCTACTTTTAATGGCAATGAATTTCTTTGGAAGAATAGGTCAAAGTCACGGTCATATTGGTTTGACATCAGGATACATTTTGATTTCATGTTCAAAAATACTAGAGTCAATTCCTAACATCTCCTCGTATGACCATGCAAATATATCTCTAAATTCATGAAAGAGAGTATGTAATTACCAAGTTTTGATGGAGAACATGAATTGCCAACGTGAATGTTTTCTACAATATTAAGCTTGGTTTAAATATTAATAGAAATCGTTTCTTCAATATTTGACAGGTTTTGCACGGAATCTACTGTGTCTATGAAACCTGAATTCGAAAAGAAATAAAAAATTGAAGGGTGGTCTAGTTCGTTTTAATAATCTTCGATGTCATCTAGAAGATGGGAACGATGATGATAATCTTCCCAAGGTTCTTCTCGTATCATCATTGATTGGACGATTCCTTCATCCACAGAATGTATACTTGAAAAAGGATCCGAAGAAGTACCATATTCTAATGAACGGTCCACCCATACAATTGGTGAAGGTGGATTTGGGTTTTCCATACAAGCTAGAAAAATTGATTACTATGCTAGCTCAACGAGGCTTAGCGGCATAACTCACTATTACTATCAACTTCAAAATTGTTGGTAATCCCCCTTAAATCAGATGAGGTGGAGGAAACCATGTTGCAAGTCTCTATTCTTGCCACTTCCGCCAAATTCAATGGTGATGCTAGCATAAAAGTACCCATTAGGGAAGGATCTTTAAAGAGACCTACACCAACACTTTGAAGTGATAGCGGGGGTCCATGGACCAACGAAATGCTTCTCATAGCTTGTGAGCTAGATACAAAAAAGGCAAGCTGATTGATAACTATGATTCCACCCTTATGAGGGAAAGCAATAGTACGAAAGTATGTGGAAACCACAGTAGCCATAGCATATACCCATTTCCTTCCCAATAAAATGTTGTAGTTGAGGGGTCCGTCAACTACCTCAACCTCAGCAGTAGCCATTTTTTCCCCTAGTTCAATTTGCAGGTTACTCAAAATCCCACAAGGAGTATATTTTTGTCCATCAAAATCTTTTAATGTGGTTGGTGATCGTGAAAACGATGGTGAACCAAGTTTTTTCCAATAGCTCATTAACATAATGCAAGTAGATGCCCCCTTGTCAATAATAGTTCGATGAACATTCTTATTGAGACATTTTACTTCTATTAGGAAAGCTAATTGTGCTGGTAACTATGGTGTATGACCTGCATGGTTAAAAACCACAAGATTGGAATCTGTAGGGTCTATTCCACCAATTGCTGACAATAAAGCCTGCTTTTGAGAGGGACAATTTTATAACATCTTGAGTGTCAACATAACAGAAGGTGATTGAGAAATATCTTCTACTATGTTATAGTTCTTAGTTGTTTGAGCTCGAGGGTTAAATGTCGATTTATGAACAACTCCCTTTGGTGGGTTTATTGTCAATTCTATTGCAATAGGTGGTGGAATATTTTCTGATGAAGTCAAATTCGAAGGATTAGGTTGATCAGTGGTCTGATTATTTGATGATGATGGTGGATTTCGATAATCTTTATTTCTCATTGACACAAAAACTTTATTTTTTGTCTTTGTGATGGATAACATAAGTACTTGGGATGCGGAAGCATGGTATATTGCAACCAACTATGTCTCCGGGTTTGGAGATGGATCAGTCAACACTGAAGATCTGTTAGAAGTATTTAGAAGTTTAGAGACTTCAGAGCAGTGTGGACAATCTCTTGTAAAATGCTTGTCATTACATATTAGACATGGAAAACGAGGTTTCCTTGTCGAAGTAGAGGAATGAGATGATTTCTCTTGAGGGTAATTATCTTATTTCTTCTTGTTTTTCCCCTTTTTCTTGCCTTTTGGTTGCTTTTGATTTTTGCCTTTGTTAGATGACATGGCATTGACTTTGGAAGCAAGAGTGTTTTCTGATGCATTGGTAGTTTGATTGGTAATGGCAAGAGTTTGACCAAATTCTCTTCCTGCCATTTGCATGCTCGAAGAACCAATCACATTGTCATCGGCATGAGAGTCCTTACTCGATTGTGGAGGAGGAGGAATAATGAAAGCTAGTCGGCGTGAATTGGGAATGTTGTCGTAGAATGTGCTAGATTGTGTGTAAATAAAATTCAAATATTGGGCATGAGCAATTACTTTCTCTTCTATGACAACTCCACCTTTCTCCACATCCTCAGTGATTGATGGCAACAAGGATTTTATGAACCACTCAGCCAAAATTTGATCAGGAACATATGTCCTAACCATTCGATGACAACGCCACCACTCATGAATATGATCTGATATATGGGTAGCAGTAGTTTGTTTAAAATTGGTTAGGAGTTTCATTCTAGTCTCGTATCTGATAGGTAACTAGAAGTGGGTCAAAAGTGTGGTGGTTGAAGTCGTAAAGTTGTCGAAAGAAGCTCGTGGTAACTCAATATACCACTTCACAGCCAGACCACTAAGCATTGTTTAGAAAAGACAGAGTCTAATTGAGCCATCATTTAAGGAGTTTGATGAACACCACAAATGAAAGGTCATGACATGATTTGATGGATCTTATCTGGGATTTCCATTGAATTTTGGAATGTTAAAAGGTAACTTATGCGGAATTATCGGCCACCAAGGTGCATATAATATTGGTTCATTAGTGAGCCAGTTTAAATTTGGTAATTATAGAATTGCTACAAACGGCAACTATTGATTCAAGTTAGGTTGAGCATACCTAGGATATGATGGAGTTGCCTGAGAAATAGGTCTTTTCATACCAACATAGGGCATCTGCACTTGGTAACCTTGATAAGGTGGTTATTGAACAAATCCAACATAAGGTGGTTGTTGATAACTAGGTTGAATTTGCAGTTGTCCACAACCAGCAAAGCCATGTTGACCAAGACCTTGGTAAGCTTGATACTGTTCAAACCCAGGTTGAGCTTGTTGGGCAGGTCCAAGTTGGGGTTGGAATTGCTGGAATTGAGGCTGTTGATGTTGGGGCTGCCACGATTGTTGAATCAATTGTTGTTGTTGTTGGGACAACTGTTGTCTATTTAATGGTTGTTGTCTCCCAGCAATGAAAGGTTGGAAAGGTTTTGAATAAACTATACCACTATAAGCTTGAGTTAGTCTAGATAAAGGTATACTAACCTGAGGTTATTGGACCTTAGACACAAGTGGTTGTTGTATAACAACTTGAGAAACTTGAACTTGTTGAACCAAAACTTGTGGTTGCGAGGTAGAAGGACCAGTTTCTACAGGCTGAGATACAACTGTTTGGACTTGTGACTATGGTATAGTGGTAAAAATAGGTGTAGTAGGAATAACTGAAATAGTTTGCATTGGTTGTGTTGGATACACAAGCCTTGGTTGATCTGGAATTGTTGGTTGCCATTGACAAACTCGAATTTCAGGCTGACTTGAATACTGTGGGATACTACCATATGATGGTCCTATAGGATATGGAGGATAAGGTGAATAAGAATATTGCTCTCCATATGGTGGAAATTCAGTATGTAATGGATACATAGGTCTTTGTTGACTAGATTGCCCAATTTGATATTGATATGCAGGGTCAAATTGTTGAGTTCCCATTAAAGAAGAACCAGGTCGAATTCCAGTTGAGGACTTGGGTGATGACCATGGTGTAGAAGAAACCCCTGAGTGGGTTCCAGATAAAGATCAGTAACCAACTAGGATGGACGATTCACCATATAGGTGCGACTGAGGTGTAGTAGAAAACATCAAAGAGGTTATGACAGAAGATTCAACAGCAGCTGCATTAGATGATATAGTATGGGATGCTCATGGTTGTTCAACCATAGTTAACTGACCCAAAAGTTGTCCTAAAGAATCGACAGGTACTTGAAAAGAAGCAGGATCAAAAGGAGCAGTAAAATGAGGAGTATGCTGGTAAAGTTAAAGCCCAATTCCAAAATGGAATGGGGTTCCAGGTGTAGAATATTCTTCCAATTCTTCCTTGATAACAATTAAACTAGGTGGAAGAACTTCACCATTTGGTCCATAATAGACTTTTGGTTTTGATAAAGTGGAAGTTTCAGTATTTACTGATGTCTAAGGGGTAACTAGTTGATCCTCTTCTGGTAAAGTAACAACTTCTGAATGTTCAAATTCGAAGTCTAGATGTTCTGGTAAAAGAACAACAGATTCAAGGAGAGGTTCCTGAACAACTTCATGTTCAGGTGTAACTTCTGTTTGAACTATGATAGGTTCTGGATTAACTTCTGGTTGAAATGATTCAAGTTCAGAAGTAATTTCTTGTTGAGAAACTTCAAGTTGAGGATCAAATTGTTGTTGAACAACTTCAGTTACTATTTCACTAGGATCAATGATAATGTCATCAGGTAATTATGAAACTTCTTCTTCAGAAACGGATATACCAGAAATAGTTGGAGTAACTGGAGTCTTAGTACTTATCAAAATGGATGATTCAGGTAATTCAGATGAAAAACTAGGAGTTCTTTATGTAATTGACACAGTTAAGCAAGACCTATTTGACCGAATAGGTGTAGCTTTAGGTGGAAAAGGTGGTTTAATTATTGTTCTCCGCGAACTATGGGGTAAGGGTTGATGTTCCTCCATAATTTCTGATTAATTTTATTATCAAAAAAGAAATAAAAAAAGGGTAAGCTAGGCAAAAGGTTTACCAAGAAACTGTGAACTGTAGAATACCTCCTGGTGAACCAAGAAATATGGGCAAGAAATATCCCCAAATGCTATGTTCAGTGTATCACAGTGTACAAGGCAGCTGACTAGGTTACCTAAGGATGGATAGAAACCTATTTTTTCCCTCCCATATGTACCCAAAGGTATGTGGAAGCCCAATCCATATATGCGATGTCTAATGCAAAACCACATAGTGAGAGCATTCCCATATACTTTATGTATTGTAACACCGCCCCATATACCCAAAGGCACATGGAAAAGCTACAATATACTCATGTACGTGGAATAAGGTATCACACTCGAGATGTATTGTAGACAAGTTAGCAACACCTGCTTTGTTTTACGATGTTGGAACACATCTCATGCCTGGAACCACTAAATGCTTTTCATTAATGACAATTCTCCATTAGGTAAATTGATATTAATTTTAGGTTGATCTCTCTTAGGAATTTACCTTTCAAGTTGACCGCATGATGAATTCTGAAATTCCTAGGAATGCAACTATCATGATAAGCATTCTTTCCATTCAATTTAACGATGAAAAACCTAGCTACTAGGGATAGAGAAATCAGATTTCTTTTAATCAAAGAGCTAAGGGCACAATCTAATGCAATTTCCCTAAACTATTCCTATGAGCACACACAAACTTTTTCAATGCAACATGCATGTATTTATTTTCGATTTCTTTAATGTAAATGTGAACAAAAAGGAAACTATGCACATACAATCAATCAATCTTTAACAGGAACGAAGACTTTATGATAGTTCTATTTCGAAGGAAAAGAAAACTTTTACAACACTTTCTTTCAAACAAATATTAATCAACTACATTCTAAATTTGACTATGGATTGATAATGAAAAAGAAAACATTTAATAAACATTAATCAATTAAGTCAAAGTAGGGCTATTAAAGGAGATAGAAACTTGTTCTCTGAGACATGACATTCATTGATCAATCAACAAACAAACAAATGGAGAAAAGTTGGCAAAAAATCATTCTAAAGGTGGGAAATTGACCCTAGGAGGATCAACACAACCTTGAATGGGAGACAATGCGCTTCAGAGCACTGTCTCTAAGTCAAGGGTGCTCTGCAGCACATTGTGTCCCTCACGAGCCTGTGCTGGTGACAGTGAGCCATTTAAAAAGCAATTTGACACATTTTTGACCAAAATTCAAAGCAAAAGAGCTGAAATACAATCAATGAACACAAGTAGGGTCTGCAAGAATGTCCTAGGAGGTGGATAAGATACTAGGAAGGATGATCTTCCCCAGCAAAGTCGCCAATTTTTTTTTGGAGAATTTGGTATCTATGGATAAATAATAATTCCCTAGATAAGTAACCATATCTAGAACAATAGTTTAAATCATTCTAGCCTTTTCCTATAAGCAATAGTTAAGACAAAGAATATGAGAAGACCTACTTGTAGTTCCACTTTCCTCTTGTCTCCTTTGTATCAATCCTATCGCTCCTTCCCGTTCTTAACATGCTTGAGAAGTAAATGTAAACACAAATAGAAGACAAAGAACAGAGCAAAGAAAAAAATGTATTGAATACAAGTGAATGGAATCAGATACATTTCACATATATAAGCATCATAAGACAACACAAACATATGGGAGAAAGGTTCAAATACTTTATTGAATAGAAAAAAGAATTACAACCATTATGTTTGATTCAAAGTCATTCCTCTAGCTTGGATCCCATCCACATCACATCAAAAGCATGAAAAACTTGTAGCATTACAATACTTTCTTCAAAGGCAATTCTCATAGTAACATCATCTCCTTACAATTCAACATAGTCTAGCCCCTGATCACATAGATGAGTGGTCAATTTATAGGGAGATGAAGGAGTTTTTGTCATAAATGGTGGTATTGAATGGCCTTCCATACTTAGAATTAGTTCCATTGAGGAAGGGATGATAGGATAGGATGCATCTTAACTCATTCCTCATCCATTTTCGAGCTCATAGAAGTTGATAAGTGATGGAACCTTCTAGATGACTCCAAAAGATAAGAATATTCCCCGAACCCTATGTGAATTTCGCTCAAACTCACCCAGTTCAAGTGAAAGGAGGCCTAAGTGCTATGCAAAGCACCCTGGCATGGACTCAACTGCTCTGCAGCACACCCTTACATGGGCCTACCTGCACTAGTCCCTCTAGATGTCATTTCAAGATGTCTTAATGTCATGAAACTATCTAGGAAGAAGGCATTCAAAGGGGTGACTTGTTTAGGGAATGTAGCTATTGAAATTAGGGTTTGATGAGCCCTAAAACACTGATCTAGATGATGGGAATGATGTACCCAAATGGATCTGTAACACCCTCCCAAAGGGTCACTTCATCGAATTACACACAACCTTGCTTCCTGTGTTGCCCAAAACTACAATACTATAGAAGATATCACGCAGGTGCCTTGCACTTATATGCCCTTGAAGTCCTACAAAATTGTCCATTGCAACATAAATATTTACTATCATCTATAGGCAGGGTTGACCCCCTAGATTCCAATCTAATCATCTTCAACGTGGATAAGAGTATGCCTTGCCTCATGCACCAACTTGCATTTGAAGTGTAGGTTCAAGTGAAAGGAAAATGCATTCACAATACTATCATTGATGAAGGTGCATCCACTTGTGTAATGGCTACTTGTTGTTGGCTCCACTTAGGTTTTCCCACACATACTCTACCATTTAATTCACTTAAATATTTTGATGGCCATATTTTCTCCCCTAAGGGATATCTCTTTCTTTTACCCATTAGTCTTGGGGGGGAGACTGTCATGGTCGATATAGAAGTTGTAGATCATCCCCTTGATTACAACCTTTTATTGGGGTGTGGTTGGACTTATGCCATGAAATCCATTGTCTCATCAGTTTTACGACTCATTTTTTTCCTTGAAAATTCGTGACTCTTGACCAATTATCTTTCTGTACCCCTGACTTTCAACCATCAACCCCCAAAAATGTTCCTTTATTGGGTGGAACTCTTGAAACATTTTTTAATATCAATACTAGAATTTTGAAGGGCTCCTTACTTTTAGGGTGTTTCCCTCTCTTGTCACATGAGGTTCCTATGACCATTTCTATGGTATCTACTCTATTTATTGGCCATACAGATCCATGGATCCTCTGGAAACCTTCCATCAATGATTTGTTTTGGAGAAAAATGCCATTGCCACCAGTGGAACTGGCTTACCAAGTTATTAAATATACGTTTGAATCTCTGTCTTCCTTGGTGGAGGCCCATGGTATTATGAACTCTTCCACTATAACTCCCTCTAATAATATTCTTGACACTATCTTTCCCTCTAGCAGGGATATAATGGAGATCATGTCCATAGTTGAGTGGCCTTGGGATGATTTCCATCATCGTATATCGATCTCTTTTCCATTTGAACTGAATGCAAACCCTTTACCATTCTTGTCACTTTATCAGTGAGAAACTTAGGAATCATATCCAAAACATTCCTTATAGATATTTTGGTAAAGGACTATGATGAAAACCCAATCGTGGAGCCCCAAAACGAGCTCTATTTGAGAAAGTACTATGCCTAACAACCCATTAGCATGTTCTTTGTACCTTTATGTACAAAGTTTTAGTTCTTTTAGTGTGCTACTTTCCTTTTCTTTTTGTGGTTAATTTTGGTTATTTTCCTCATGCTTGTCTCTTTTCACAAATGTCTTCATTACCCTCACCTTACATTGGATATGCCAATGGTGCCAATCATTACTCTCAGCACAATGCATTAGCTTCTTGCGTTCTCTATTCACCTCCAACATATCTCCTTAGTTTTGGTGGAATATTCCTTGGTCATGCTACCAATAATATTGTTGAGTACACTGTTGTTACTGAACTCATTTCAAAGGTCATTTCTCTCGGCATATCTCACTTAGTGGCCAGGTTAGAATCCTTGTGCATTTTAATAATTTTTATAACATTCAGAATCCAATATTACTTCATAAATTTTTAAGGGTCAATCTTTTGGAACGTCATTTTGACTTTATTACTTATGAACATGTTCCAAGAACATCTAATGCATTAACTGATTCGTTGTAAAATTATGTATTAAATTGGCATTTGTCACATTAATTTCTAGTTACAAGCATGCATGTACATTTCCATAAAAAATTACACAAAAACATCAGATATGTTGAAAGACCAAAAAGTGCATATATATATCAAATCAAGTTTCTATTACATCAAAAATCCCAAAACTTGGATGTTTATACAAAATGGCTACTATAAATCCTGACATGACACCCTAAGACTAAGATCTATCCTCTTGGCCTCTTGGGGCTTGTTGGACATGCTAGCACACTACTACTCATGGTATCATCCTTAGTGGTACTAGGAATATCTCAGGCACAACCACAACATGCCTCTATAGATGAACTGGTATCTCTCACATGCGAAGAAGTGATATGCCTATCGTCAGTCCCTCTCGGTTCCTAGCAACCTCTCTTAGGATTTGAATATCAACTGCCTCTTTAGCTACTACTCTAGCTCCCGTTGCTACTCCCACCTATGTGAGCTGCTCAACTTGCCTTTCTTATTGAGGAATCCACACAGGATGAATAGGTGCCACATCTATCTCATGCCAAAAATTATGTCAGTTTGTTACATCCAACTAAAAAAATTATATAATTTTCAAAAGCCAAATATTTTTTTTCATTAATCTATCTTCTTACGTACTAGCCCCACTGTGTGCCTAATGACAATACTAACTTCGAATCTACTGTGACATTCATCCTCGTATAAGGAAAATTCTCAATCTTAGGGATCTTAATCCAGAACCATACAAATAACATCGACTCAAAATATCTAGTGTTAGGCCCCCCTCCCACTCGAGGCATCAACTGAGTCCATCTTCGTATATTGAGCTCTCTAGGTTCTACAGTTGGTAATCCTAACTACAACCTCATTAGGAGCACTCTCTCCAAAAGAAATATATGGTCAATGTTCCATACCTAAACTCCTTTTGTCCCCTTGTATTTCATGTTTTCAACTCATCTTTCACCCACACAAGAGGACCCTCACACCAGTCAAACACATGTGGTTTTATACAATATCCGAATCAACATTTGGACCTTGGTTTCTACATGATGAGTCTTCACCCATTCCAATCATACAATTATAAATAGAATAGAACTCAATGGTTTACTCCTTACTATTTTGATTGGAATTTTGTTGCTCACCTTAGTCGTCCCTGGTGAGCAAATCTCTACAATCAATTCCATAGTGGTTCTAGGATGTACTCTTCCTCCTGCTAAGTTTTCCTATGAACTTTTGCATGATAACCTAGTGAGGAAGTAGATATCATACTTATTGATCTCCAACTACTAATCCCCCACCTTGAATACTGTCTGGTGTTCGTCCCAGATCTAGATTATTATTGCTAAAAGATCTTCTTACACCTTCATTAGTCGGATTCATGCATATTTCAAAAGCTCGCATCTTCTCAAAGTTTCCAATCATGTTGAATAATTGGGAATTTTCATTTACATGTCTACATGGAATCTTTTCCTCCATATGGTCACCTTCCTAGAGCTAGATTACACAAAACCCCCTTTAGATGTGTTTTCAGCCCATATAGTATGTTTTTGAATGAGTAAATTATTTTATTCCCCCATATTTCGAGCTAATGTGGGTCAACTAAATCTATTAGGGAATTATAATGTGGGTCTCCTTGTTTGGAAATGCATTCTAATGTTCCCCTATTCTTGGAAACCTACATTACCTAACATGAGGATCTAGGGCTTACCCAAAACCCCAAATTTTACAATGGAAACTCAAATACATGTAATTAATGAATAGTGTAGGTTCTTGTCTCTTACCTAGAGGTAACGTAATTAGAAATTGTTGCTTGGATTGTGTGCAAATCACCTCAGAATTTCTACTACTTTTCACCACCAAATAACTGTTTAAACTCAAATGGTGCAAATGGGGATCTCATACTCTTATTTATAGCCTTGGAGGTATGCCTAAATACATAGTTTGGTCATTTTAATGTAGCTTTCCACTTTTTTTTAGCATAATTCCCTGTAATTAATTTGTAATATGTTTTTAATCTCTTGAGTTTGTTTTTTTAGTGATTTTCTGAGCAGATTTGACAACTTCGCTCCCAAAAAAAGCATTTGTTTTATCATCATTTTCTCGGTTATGAAACTGAAAAGACCTTGATTTTACATATTCAGGATTATAAAACTCCCATGAAGAAGGTCAAGCCATTTTTTTCTATATTTTTTCTTACTCTCTAATCGGAAAAATATACCACAAGTTTTCTTCATCTAACTCATACAAAAATTTGTGAAGAATATCAAGTTTACTTTGTTCTCCCTCGTACTCATAACAAAAACTAGTGAACATCTATTGAGCATAGGTTTTTCTCTTTATACTACTCAATGGACTAACTATAGAAAAGGAATTGTTCCAATTATATTATTGTATCTTTGTTTCACTTAGTTATCAACCATGACAAAGATCCCTCGTGGAGTCTTCTTTAAGCTCTTTTCAAATTATCTAAATGTGAAAAGATCGTTGAGTTTACCCTTATGGGACTCGTAAAACCTAAACAAAATGGGGAAAATTACAAGAAAGAAAAATCAATTCTATCTATACTAATCATAAGTTGTATGGCAACATTCTACTATATATCCCTCAAACATGCCACTCGTCCAACACATTCACACCTTTTGAGATCATAGTTTCTATTTGAACCCTAGATCTTATGAGTCTTTCCTTGATATGCTAATGTCTTTGCATCCTCATATCCTACTCTTTCTGGTATTCTTGAGCTAAGCTACCTAGTCTCCTTGGTCTCGTGCCTTCCATTTTTCAAGGGATCGGGTACTATTTGTTTACTATATCAAACACTTTATCATGTGTCACTTTTTACCCACGTCAGTTCATCCTATTGTTCTACACCAAAATAATTCAATTTATTGTTGTTTCACATCGACTGATGTGGGGCTCATCATTTTCCACCTTCGACAAATCCCTTCCTATCAAATTCAACATATTATCTAGGAAGCGAAATTGAGAAACATCATAATAGCCTAGAGCTTGCAATCCTCAATGGCAGGTTTCCATGTGTTTGATAGGGGTTTTTATTATTAAACCCCAATTGAGTGATTCTATGAGTTCTCAACCTCAACGCATTCCTTCACACTCACTAGATTATACTAGGCATCTTGGAGACCATTATCCTCATAAGTGGCCTTCCTTACGGCTATTAATGATTTTCATTATTAACCAATAATCAAACAAATTATCACATGTTCAAAATTAGCTCATCCATTCACATGTGCAGAATTATGTCATTTCGAGACAATGACAAAACCTTGGGATGAGACCTATATCACTTAGCCGTGTTTCCTCTCCTAAGTTGTGTATGTTGTTGTTGGTGATAGCTTATGTTAGACTTCCTACACTATGGCATAGATCCACATTGTACTTACAAGTGGACATGATATGTAATTTTTCTACATGGATCCATGTGTATTCTTCTCTAGCTACTAAGCATGGGAATGCCTAACTAAGGACATGATTTATATATCTAACATATGTTTGATGTTGTTTGCAAGACTACTTCCATTCCAATACTCTGATTTCTTTCTCTCAATTTTTTTATAAATTATTTCAACCACTGTATTATTCTCTAACCTCACACTTTAGGGGGGCATCTGTGATCCCTAAAAATATCTCCTCATTAACTCAAAGGACATCATTATTCTTTTGGATAAAATACACCTCTTTCTTTGGCCCATTTAAGACTGTAAAACACCCTCATAGCTAACACAATGTATTATAACACTGGCTATCTATTGTTCAACATGTGTTACCCTAGTTGGTAATGCCCTATCTCTTCACCTAAACTTCGTTACCAAAAACTCATAAAATCATGAGCAAAAATCCTGAGTTAACTCATTCTGACAGTCTTGTTCATAAGAGTAAAATATTACATGGTTGAATTTAATCCCCTCAACCTCATCTATAAATTTTTCCTATTCAAATAAAGCACTATAAAATGGAATAAAGAATTAAAGCATGAGGAAATATCATATACCCCAAAGATTTGGCCCAATTTGCACTAGAGAGAAACTGATAATCCTCATAGCCTTCATTTTCCCATAAATTAAAAGCTTTCCCATTGAGAAAGGATCAAAATTTAGAGTATTGTTATGTTGTCTAGGTCATCTTCGAGAGAGTGATATCGAGAGAGAGAGTATTGGAGCTAGGATTTGGAGGAGGTCATGTTGAAACTGCATTTGGTTGTAACCTTCTTTATTTTCATTAATATACAAATCAATTGTTATTCCTTCCATACCATTGTTCAATGATCCTCTCTATTGTGTTTGACTAATGATCTTTTGGAAGTATGGCTTATAATGGTTCATTTAGTAATGAATGGTTGTTTGTTTACTATGATTTCAATTGATGAGATTATTATGGTGTGAATATTTAGATTGTTTTCCTTTGCGTGGATAAGCCTTTAGATCTATCTAGTAGTGCTTCCCAACTACAATAACCACAACAACTCATCTACATAGAAGGATAAGTAGGTTCTTCCTTAGATTTACCTTGTCAATATTTGCTTTGCTTCTTGCATCGTTGAATGATCATGTCTTCGGATAGTCAATCCTTTACTCTGTCTTGTCTTAGGTTTCCAGGAAAATTTGAGAGGGTTATTTTTTGTTCATTCAAGCATTATTCCCTATAACACCTATCCCCCAATATAATGAAAACTTCCCGAACTCCTAACATATATTGAAGTTTAGAAAACTTCACTTTTGTAAGAGAATTTGTGAAATTTTCTACAACTTGATCATCTATAGGGCAAAAGAAAACTTTAATAACTTAATCATGAATAAGCTTTCTAATGAAGTACATTTGTAGCTCAATGTGTTTCTTGCATTGACGTTGGATTGAATATTTGATGAGCTTGATTGAACTACGATTGTTACACTAGAGGATGGTTGTATGTTGTTACTAGAATCTTATACTTCTTGTCTTGCACTAACAACTGCTTGGTACTTTTCTTCTACTAAAGCAAGAGAAATAACATGTTATTTTTACAAGCCCACGTGATAGGTCTAGAACCAAGATTGAAAACATAACCTGAATAGACTTCTGATCATTGGGGTTACCATCCCAAACTGAATCAGTGAAACAAATCAATAAAGGAGTCCTCCTTGAACTATAATGTCTACCAAATAAATTGTACCCCAGATATATCAAAATATACTTGCTCTACTTTCTAATGAATTTCATGTGGTGTTTTGCATATACTAGGAAACAAGACCAGTAAAAAAGGAAATACTAAGATGGGTATAAGTCAAATATAAGAGGATACTGTAACAACCCTAGTGAACATTTCATGTAATAAAAGTTAATAAAGGAAAAATAAGACCATGGTTAAGGGACACTTATTCCAAGCTGAATGTTGGGCAAAGACATCATAGTGGGCATCACTGGATGTGTGTTCTAGTTAAGGAAAATTGGCAGAGGTTAAGGCAAAGGCATGAAAAGGAAAACATGCATTTTTGGTAAATTTATTTATGAAAATAAAGGAAATTAGGAGAAAATTAAGGTGAAAGGTCACAGGTTGCACGCAAGGAGGAAAATGAAGGTAAATAATGGAAAATGAAGAAATTATAGGCCTCATTCATAAAATGGCTTTTGAGGACTAGTTCATGGCTTTTGTCAGTTCAAGTTTGGAGCTCTCTCATTATTCTCTCTCTCTCTCTCTATCACTCTTGGTCACATAGAGTTCTTGGATCACTCTAGATTTGGATCAAGGAAGGAAAAGAAAGCAAAGGGAAAGGAAGGAAAGAAAGGATCAAGGAAGAAGAGCAAAACCAAGTAGCTTGAACAGGAATACTTGCAGGTAACCTTTTTCATGTGTGATTTCTTAGTTGGTTTGGATATGCATGGCTTTTCATGTTGGTGTATGGTTCTCTTGCTATCAGTGGCATGGTTTTACCCAATTTAAGCAATGTTTCTTAGCTTTGCCTTACCTTTTTCTAGATGCCATAGAGCTAGGATGTTTATTTCGGTTTTGAGCTTTGGTTTTCCAAATGGATTTCAGAATTTGTGGCAGAGGTGGTCTCAATATTCATTCCTAAAGGCCTAGGAATCAATTGACTAGTTTTGGCAGGATACACGGTAAAGCCTGATCGAGAAGTCTCGGTTCAGGGCACAATGATCGAAGTTTGGACTGAGCTAAAGCCTAAGAGACTAGTCTCAATTTAGGGCCTAGCAGTCTAGGATTGGGTTGTGGTAATACCTAAGAGACAAGGAGACAGAAAATTCTTCAAGGATAGCGATGGATTCTAGATGGAATTCCAAGTTCGGTTCGGTTGTGATAGGAGGACTAGTTTTTGTGCGATCACGGTTTAGTGAGGGTGGAGGTGGTTTAAGATTTGGATTACCTTGGTTGTTCTTGGATTGGTTGTTCTATGATATCCCACATTCATGCTTGGAATATGGCATGGGGGTGGCTAGCTGAAAGAGAGATTTGGTTCAGTGATGTCTATGGTCGGGTGGTACATGGAAGTCCCGAACCTAGTCAGACTTTCCTATGATTAATAAAAGCTAAGTGCTCTTAATTTTTCATTGATTTATATATGGATTTAATGATTTCCATATCTCTGATATTTTTATGGTTTTATGTTGGTTATAAGCTTGGTTAAATGACTAGTTCATGTCATAGTTATTTCATGTATTTACTTGTAATTGTTAAATGGATGGATGCAAGACTTAATTGATGATATTATGGTTCAATGGAGAAGGAGGTGATCCTTCTAGTTATGTTTCATAAGTTCTTTTAGTCATTTATGCTCTGTCCTATATCCTAGACCTCTAGGTTGTAATGATGCTAAGTGTTTGACATAATGTCAGTCCCAGTTGGGGATGCTTAGGCCTACTCTTGAGGTTGATTTTTGATTTATCGGTGTTGTTATCATGTCTATGAATGATTCTAAAGGTTGTAACAAGTTATGGGTAGAGGTCAGGATTCTTGGATAGAAAAGTGGCTCAAATCTCGGGTTCGCTGGCAGAGGTCTACTTATAAAAGTTCATAGTTGTTGGCACAGAGGCCTATGAGAGATAATTTGAGTTGTTGGTCACTATCTTTCCTATAGCATGAGAGAGAATCTAGGTAAAAAGGATTAAAGAATTAGTGGGACACAAGGACATGCTGTCTAAGTGGATGGCATGTCTCCTGAAGGTGTTGCTACTAATGTGGATGGGTTTGTTTGATGAGTTTCATCGATATCATTCCCTTAAGGTCACCTAGGAGATTTAATCCCTTAGTTACCTCTCTCATCACATGTTTGTGTGGCTGGCTGGTTGCTTGGGTGAGTCTCAGAGGAGGGGGTGTTACAGATTGGTATCAGGGCATGGTTGTGCTCTCCTTGGGTGAAGGTGCTTGGTCATGCATGCATGCTAGTTGCATGTGTATCTCTTACACTTGCATTCCATGTACTTTTTGCATTGCATCATGTTGATCATGGTTGTAGTAAGGTTGTCATGACGAACTTGATGTGATTTTGTGGGATGAATCATGAGAAGTTTATGACTAGATGCATACAATTATATGTCGCTTACATGTTGACTATATGTTGCTTGACTACATCCTTGTATGTCAGGTGTATTCTTGAATGTTTTGATTACATGTATCAATCTTGTAGGTTGATTACAAGAATTGATCACTTATGATCGACTACATGTGTTCATATGTATGTGTAGTTGATTAGGCATTGCTTATGCATGTTGATAGTTGCATGCGGTAATGTGTGTAATGGAGTAATGGTTGTTGTCATGCATGAGGTCATAACATGCATTGTTGATATGACCTTGCATTGATGATTGGACCCTAGCTAGAATGGAGTGTATGCATTAATACACTTATTTGATATATGTCTATATGATGTTATGATTATGTTATACATGTATCATGTTGATTTTATGATCTTGTAGAAAAGGTATCCTCCTCGAATTATGCTAAGGTACATTGGTTTATTATGATTTGGTTTAGCTAACATAGTATGCCTTGCAGGAAAGAGATCAGATGGCTAGCAAGGTGGTAGACTACATAAAAAATCCCTATGCATCAAATGGGTAGCGTGGTGTGGGCCACTCTTCTATTCTAGCAGACACTTTGAGAAGCATGAAGGAAAAAATAAGGAGTTGCAAAGTAGACAATGACAAAATTATGTAGGCACAAGAGAAATAAGCAGAGGTGAATGTGATACTACTCTAGAGTTTGTCATATCTGCAGTGACAAGGACCACTTCGGATTAGCCATGGACATGAGGATAGAACTAATGGGGCATATGGCAGTAGGTATCCTAGTAGACACAGGTCGGATAGATATGACACAATCAAATATGGTAGGCTCTTGGACACTCTGGATAAGGGAGGTGATCGACACAGGTACTATTATAGTTCTGGTTCTTATAGACATCATGATCATCATTGTCATCATCCTTAAAGGAGGAGCGAAGGGGATAATTTCTGGATGAGTTTAAGAAGGAAAAACCACCTATCTTTGATGGAGAGATGAAGAAATCACAAGATGTAGAAGCATGGTTTCTTAGTATGAAGAAATTCTTCTGATTGCATAATTATTCAGAAAACATGTAAGCAAAGATAACCAATTTTAGTCTCAAAGGTAAAGCAGATATTTGGTGGGAAGAAGAAGTACTTATCGGAGAGGTACTATGATGACAAAACTGAGGAGTTTTATGAGTTTCAGATGGGTTCTATGAAAAATGATGAGTATACTAGCACATTTTTGGAGTTGTTCATATATGTGCCTTACCTCAGGGAAGAGAAGGATAAGGTTCAGAGATTCATCAGTTGATTTATAGTTGCATACAAAAACCAAATTGAGTTTGATGAGCCTAGATCATTGGAAGGGGCCATCTGTAAGTTGTAGCATTGTTATGAGTAGTCGAAGCACAAAGTGGAGCCCAAACATGAATTGAAAAGAAATGAGAAAGCTAAAGGAAAATGGCTACAAAGAGAGGAAGACCTCAAGATGGAAGTGAGAAAGAAAATGTAGTTCCTTACAAGAGATTCAATATAACTGAGAAAGGATGTGTAGAGTAGCAAGATAGAGGTGGTAGTAGGGAACCTTTGCAGTGTTGGATATGTGGTAAGGATCATCGTAAGAGGGATTGTCCATAGTATTAGAGTGGTGGTGGAGCCCAGATCTACAGTGCTCAGGAGGCACATACATTTGGTGATGTTGGTCAAATAATTCCTTGGATCTATGCAACTATGAATAACAAGCAGGCATATCATCAGGCATTGATCATTGATATGGATGGTAATTTTTATGATCAAGTTGTTTCTATTTTGATTGTTCTTGGATCTAACTATAGTTATATTGATCCTGACCTAGTGGATAAGTATGGTTTCAGAAAATAAGTTTATGCAGAATCTTAGTTCGTACAATTGGCTATAGGTACAAAGAAGCAAGTTCACCATTGGGTAAGAGCTTATCCATTTGAGTTAAATTCTATGCCTACAACAACACATTTGAATGTATTTTGATTGGGTTTGTATAGTATGATTTTAGGTGTGGATTGTAAATACCTTCATAGAACCAAAGTGGATGATAGTGGGGAAAAGAGGACTTTACAAAGGAAGAAGAAGCCTAAATCAGTGAGGATGCTTATTGCTATGCAGGCTAAGGATAGTTGCAGAAAAAGTTGTGTGATTTTTCTAGTACACATTTCTAGTGACAAGGGTAAGGAGGTTGAGGATGTAGATGTGTTAAGCATATACCCAGTTTTGCAATAGTCAAGACATATTCCTTGAGGACATTATAGAGTTTCCACCCCACAAGGAGGTAGTATTTTCTATCAAGCTGGTGCTAGGGACAGCCGCAACATCAAAAGAACCTTACAGGATGAGCACACATGAGTTGGTTGAGTTAAAGTTGAAACTAAAGGAAATGTTGGACAAGGGGTACATTAGGCCCAGTGTATCACCTTAGGGTCCACCAGTGTTGTTCATGAAGAAGAAATATGGTACTCTTAGATTGTGCATTGACTACAAGAAATTGAACAAAGTAATGAGCAAGAATAGGTACCCTTTTCCAAGGATTGATGATTTATTTGATCATTTGAAGGGAGAAACAATGTTCTCTAAGATCGACTTAAGATCAGGATATCATTAGGTATGGATCAAAGAAGAGGCTATCTTCAAGATTGCGTTCAAGACTAGGTATGGGCATTATGAGTTTGTCGTTGTTCCATTGGGTTTGACTAATGCTCCAACTACATTTATGTGCTTGATGAATAGTGTCTTGCATCCTTATATGGACAGGTTTATTATTGTATTCATTGGTGACATACTGGTATATTATAAGAATGAGGAAGAACATGCCGAGAATTTAGCAGCAATGTTGAGATTGCTAAGAGAGCACCAGTTTTATTCTAAACTGAGCAAGTGCAGCTTATTTCAGACTAATTTGGGGCATGTTGTTTGCAAGGATGGCATAACAGTGTATCCAAAAAAGATAAGAATGTGGATGAGGTGAGATTATTTAGGGGATTGGCAGGTTACCTTAGGAGGCTCATCAGGAACGTCTCATGCATTCCATATCATATCACATCATTGTGACAGCAAGGTAAGAAGTTTGAATAGACAGAAGAATGTGAGGCTAGTTTTGAGCAGCTCAAGGAGTTGTTGACACATGCACCAGTGCTAAAGATTGCAGATCCAGACAATGAGTTTTTATTGTGTATAATGCTTGCAAGAGAGGACTTGGTGGAGTTCTCATGCATGAAGGGTAGGTATTGTGCTATGATTCATGAAAATTGAATGAGCACTAGCAGAACTATCCAATGCATGATATTCAGTTAGTAGTAATTATAAACACATTGAAGATGTGGAGGCACTATCTTCTTGGCAGGAGGTTTACATTGATGAGTGATCATAATGGGTTGAGATATTTGTTTGATCAACCAAATTTGAATGCCAGGGCAAGCTAGATGGTTGGCTACCCTTTGTGAGTTTAACTTTGAGATTAGATACATCAAAGGGAAGGAGAACTAGGTTATAGATGCTCTTAGCAGGAAGGTAAAGGTAAATCATATAACATCTATGAGCTCTTATGGGATAGAGTTACATGATAAGATCTTGTAGGTAGGACAGCAGGATGAAAAATACATGGAGATTATGCACAAGTTACAACAGAGCACATGTATAGGTACAGGTATAGGTATGGGTATAGGTATAGGTACAAGTGACCTGGATGTAGATTATTATCTCACGACAGATGGTTTGGTGAGGTTTAGATACAGGATCTATGTACCAAATTGCAGTGAGCTCAAGAATCTTATCTTGAGGAGTTTCATGCCAAACCATACTTGGGTCATCCAGGATATCAGAAGACATTGACGATGGTAAAGAAGTCCTACTATTGGCTGAATCTGAAGAGGGGAGTGGCATAGTTCATGGCTAGATGTTTAGATTGTCAGTCGATCAAGGCAGAATGTAAGCATCCAAGTGGTTTACTACAACCTATAGTGATTTTGGAATGGAAATGGGAGTTAATTTCCATGAATTTCATCACAAGTCTGCTGAGGAATGTAAAGAAACATGACTTTTTTGTGCTCGTGGTTGACAGATTAAGCAAGATAGAATACTTCATTCTAGTAAAGACTACATATTCAACTAGTGAGGTAGCACATGTGTTCATCAGAGAGATAGTGAGATTACATGGTGTTCCAAAGAATATTGTGCCGGATAGGGATGCAAAGTTCACTTCCAAGTTTTGGAAGGAGCTATTTGCAGGCTTGGGCGCAAACTATGCCTTTAACACAACTTATCATCCACAGATAGATGGGTAGGCAGGGAGGGTCAACAAGACCTTGGAGGATATGTTGAGGATGTATCTGATGCACCAAAAAAGGAAATGAGAGGAGTATCTTCCATTTGTTGAGTTCACATACAATAATGGTTATCAGGAGTCATTGACGATATTTCCTTTCGACATGTTGTATGGATGGAGTTGTAACACTCCCATCAGTTAGAGTGATCCAATGAATAGGGTACTTATTAGATCAGATATGTTGGCAGATATGGAGCAGGAATTGCAAGTGATAAAGAAGAATCTAAAGGTAGCCTAGGATAGATAGAAGAGTTATGCGGATCAAGATAGGCTGTTCAAGGAGTTTCAGGTTGGGGAGCATGTGCTTTTGCACATCAAGCCCAAGAAAAGCTATTTGAGGATTGATTCATGTGCCAAGACGACACCATGTTATTGCGGGCCTTTCAAGATCCTTAAGACAATTAGACCAGTGTAATATCGATTTGCACTACCTCCAACAATGAAAGTCCATGATATTTTCCATATTTCAATGCTTAAGAAATATATAAATGATGTTGATCATGTTATTGATTGGTATGTATTGCAGGTGGAGCAAGAACGAGGTTTACAACCAAAGCCTTAGTACATACTATAACGGAAACATCTCATGCTCAAGAAAAGAGCATAGAGAAATTTAAAGTTTAGTGGAAGCACATTGGGCCTGAAGAAGCTACATGGGAGATGGCAAATCAGATGTGGGCCCTGTATCCTTCATTATTTGCTGGTTGAGGCAAAGCAGTTTTGGTTTGATGTTGGTATATGCTTGACATTTGTCTTGCTGATGTTTTGGTATATGTATGTATATGTATATGGATGTAAATACCACCACGAGTTAAGTTATAAAGCCCCAATAAGTGGTATGGGTGTCATATTATTATGGTTGTTATATTGTTATGTTTTCATGATGTTTTTCTTTTGAGCAGGTCTTTCATTGTAAATACTGCAATGAGGTAAGTTATAAAGCTCCATGGGAAGTATGTTTTCTAAGATCATGGTGTGGTTCAACACCGAGGATGGTGTTCCCCAAAGGGGAGGGTTCCGTAGTAACCCTGGTGAAAATTTCATGTAGTAAAAGTTAATAAAGGAAAAATAAGACCATAGTTAAGGGACACTTATTCCAAGCTAAATGTTGGCCAAAGATATCCTAGTGGGCATCACTGGATGTGTGTTTTGGCTAAGGAAAATTGGCCAAGGCTAAGGCAAAGGAATTAAAAGGAAAAAATGAATTTTTGGTACATTTATTTATGAAAATAAAGGAAATTAGGAGAAAATTAAGGTGAAAGGTCAAAGGTTGCATGTGAGGAGGAAAATGAAGGAAAATAATGGAAAATGAAGAAATTAGAGGCCTTATTCATACAAAGGCTTATGAGGACTAGTTCATGGCTTTTCTCAATTCAACCTTTTGATAGTTCAAGTTTGGAGCTCTCCCATTATTCTCTCTCTCTCTTACTCTTGGTCACATAGAGTTTTCTTGGAGCACTCTAGCTTTGGATCAAGGAAAGAAAAGCAATCAAAGAGAAATTAAGAAAAGCAAGGATCAAGAAAGAAGAGTAGGATCAAGTAGCTCCAGTAGGAATACTTGCAGGTAACATTTTGCATGTGTGATTTGCTAGTTGCTTTCGACATGCATGGCTTTGCATGTTGGTGTATGGTTCTCTTGGTGTCAGTGGCATGGTTTTGCTAGGTTATGACAATGGTTTTCAGCCAAGCCATGCCTTTTTCTGGATTCCATGGTGTTGGGATGCTAATTTCAGTTTTGAGCTTTGGTTTTCGAGATGGATTTCAGAATCCAAGGTGGAGATGGACTCAAGGTTCATTCCCAAAGGCCTAGGAATCCCTTGACTATTTTTGACAGTATACACGATAAAGCTTGAGGGACAAGTCTCGGTTTAGGGCCTAGTGATCCAGGTTTGGATTGCGTAAATCCTGATAGACTAGTCTTAGTTTAGGGCCTATTGATCTGGGATTGGATTGCAGTAAAGCCTAAGAGACAAGGAGATAAAAAATTCCTCAAGGATAGTGATGGATTCTAAATGGCATTCCAAGGTCGGTTTAGTTGTGATCGGAGCACCAGTTTTGGTCGTTTTGGTGAGGGTGGAGGTAGTTTAACCTTTAGATTCCCTTGGTTGTTCTTGGATTGGTTGTTCTATGAGATCCCACATTCATGCTTGGAATATGGCACATGGGTGACTGGCTGAAAGAGAGATTTGGTTCAGCCATGTCTATGGTCAAGTGGTAAACTTGGTCGAAGTTTCCTATGATTAATAAAAGCTAATTTCTCTTACTTTTTCACTAATTTATATATGGATTTAATGGCTGCCCTATCTCTGATATTTATATGGTTTTATGTTGGTTATAAGCTTGGTTAAATGATTGGTTCATGTCATGGTTATTTCATGTATTTACTTTTAATTGTGAATTGGATGGATGCAAGACATAATTGATGATATAATGGTTCAATGGACAAGGAGGTGATCCTTCTGGTTATGTTTCATAATTTCTTTCAATCATTTATGCTCTATATTGTATCTTAGACCTATAGGTTACGTTGATGCCAAGTGTTTGACATAATGTCAGTCCCAGTTGGGGATGCTCAGGCCTAGTACCAAGGTTGATTTTTGATTTATCAGTATTATTATAATGTCTTTGAATGATTTTGAAGGTTGTAATCAGTTCTGGATAGTGGTCGAGATTCTGGGCTAGAAAAGTGGCTCAAGTCTCAAGGTCCCTAACAGAGGTCTGCTGATAAAAGTCCACAGTCGCTAGCACAGAGGCCTATGAGAGTGAATTTGAGTTGCTAGTCACTGTATTACCTATAGCATGAGAGAAAATTTAGGTAAAATGACTTAAATCATCATTGGGATTGAGGGACAGGTTGTTTGAGTGGTTGACATGTCTCCTAAGGGTGTTGTTGCTGATGTGGATGGGTTTGTTTGATGATTTTTGTTGATTCTATAATAGAAATGACCTGAAAATATATGAAATGATACCAATATACCCAATAACTATAAATAATCACAAAAATAACAAGATCTAAATATAGATAGAAATTGTTTCTTTATTGATCAAACCCTTAAGGTAGGGCAACACCATTCATTCTCCCTAAGGAAGGAGAACACTCCACAAGCCATATGCTTGTCCATACAATATTCCTTGACCTGTCTCATGGGGAGTCTCTATCCTCTATATAGACCTCATACATACAATACCATGGGTCATTACCATGGTTCCCTCAATACCATTTATCTAATACAATGGGCTTATTACATTAATGCTAACTAGTCATCCCTTACATGATACAGGTTAACCACTTTATTTATTATTATGGCCCATCCCATTATTACATTATTCCCTTGGGTACCTCCCTCTGTACCCCATACTATCCCCCATAGGTATACTACATTCCACCCCCATTAAACATGTTTCATCCCCGAAACATAAGAAGAACACAAATAATAAGATCTACTCAAAAGAGTAGTCCACTAGTACCATGCACATGCATCTAGCCATCCTACAGATAGGTGATTACTTGATCTAGCCGGTGCCTCGCTCGCTTGAAATGGGAGTTGAGCCTAGTGGTTCCTCTGCGTTGATGTGTTGTGAGTGGATTGTCGTACTTCTTTATTTGTCATGCAGGGTTTGTTATTCTTGTTGTTGATTCATTGCCATCTCGTTGGTTGTTTTTTTGCTTGGTGATGTGGGTGGTGATATGCTAAAGTTTTAACCAATGGTGTATCTTTCTTTAATTCACCACCTAATTGAGCCTGATTAGTAGCTGGTACATGTTATGACGCTTGCTATTGTTTCTTATCTTCCAATATTACTTCAACGATAGATTCCTCATCTGATGTGTTAGTCCCTGGAACATCTTCTACTTCAGCCTCCTTGGAATATACATGTTTATTGATGGAAATATCCTGTAATGTAATTTTCTTCTTTCTATATTAGAGTTTTAGGGATTTCTTCTGCACATTAATGTTGATAGTACCAACAGATTCTATCCAAGGGTATCCCAAAATAACATCCACATTAGCCAAATGTAAAGCATAAGAAGCAGAACGAAATACATACTTTTCAATAGAAATCTTCAAATATTTATAAACTTGCACCTCCTCATTATTAACCTGTGTGTGCTCCATTTGTTTAGCTGGGATTTGCAATCTTTTTTCCAAATTAACATTTAAAAAATTTTGCCTGCAACTAGGACTTATAGACAGAATGATCTTCTGCTTCTGAATACATCCATGAACCTGTAATTAGGAGATACCAGTAGAAAATAACTCCTTGCATGTCTCATTCCCCTGTTTTCTAGCATGAGACCATTTGTCCAAAAGGAGTTTTTCAAATTCTTCATCCGAAAGTTTCGACAACTACTTGCTGCCAAGTGAGTTCCACCATATGGTAGCCTCATCTTTCATACTAAGCCATACTAAACCTTTCCAATGTTTTTCCCATAATGACTTCTGTCTTATTATGAATTCTTCAATACTAGGACCATTATCTTTTTGTGTAAAAATAAGAACCTTGCTAGAAGCCATGAAGAGGGTTTTGACAAAATCACTTGGTGAAAATTTAAAGTGGCCACATTTTGGTCAATATTGCTCATAATCAGTATTATGACTTGTTTTCGAAAATGGAAAGACAATTCTATAGCTTCCCCATGTGCTAGAAATCCTGATCTAGGCATTGGAATTTCAAACTCATGTTGCAACTGTCCTGCCATCACAAAAATTTCTGAAAAAAGAGCCGATTTTAAATCAGTGATATCTCCCTCATCTAGACTTCGATTCGACCGATTTTTTTTGAAATAGGGTATTTTTTCAGAAAGAACCCATATCGGCAATTAGATTCTGCAAATTTTGCACTAGAACATACATATATGATCTGCAAACTTGACGCCCTGAAAAATGTCTACAACACAGTTGATTTTTAAATCAGCGACATCTCCCTCATCTAGACTCCGATTCGACTGATTTTTTATTTTTATTTTTGTCAAATTGGGTATTCTTTTGCAAAGAACCTAGATCCGCAATTAGATTCTCAAAATTTTGCTCCAGAACTTAGAGATCTGATATGCAAACTCGTTGCCCCAAAAAAATCTTGCAAAAATAAAAAATAAAACAACTTCTCTGCTTTGCCCAAGAAAGTGCTATGATACCACTTGTAATAGATCTGACCTGCAAATATATGAAATAATATCAATATATCCAATAACTATAAATAATCACCAAAAATAAAAAGATATGAATATAGATAGAAATTGCTTCTTTATTGATAGAACCCTTAAGGTAGGGCAACACCATACATTCACTACTTAAGGAAGGAGAACACTCCACAAGCCATATGCTTGTCCATACAATATTCCTTGACTTGTCTCAATGGGGAGTCTGTAGCCTCTATATAGGCCTAATACATACAATATATGGTTCATTACCATGGTTCCCTCAATACCATCTATATAATACAATGGGCTTATTACATTATTGTTAACTACTTTTGGTCCCTTACATCATACGAGTTAACCACTTTATTTATTACTATGGCCCATCCCATTATTACATTATTCCCTTGGGTACCTCCCTCTGTACCCCATACAATCCACCCTAGGTATACTACAGATTCCATTTCCTTAATGTCACCTAGGAGTTTGAATCCCATAATAACCTCTCTCATCACATGTTTTCCCGACTTGCTACTTGCTTGGGTGAGTTTGGGAAGAGGGGGTATTATAAATACCAACTAACTAATGCTACAAAGTGGCATCAATTTCAGGTATAATGTAGGTGGCCATAAGTTTGTCTCTATAATGAAAGGGAGAAAGGGATGGTTTACAATCTTCCATGTGAACATAGTGAAGGAGTTCACATGCATACTTAGATTGGGAAAGATAAATTCCTTCCTTTGTTTGCAATACTTGGGAGCCAAAGAAATAATGCAAATAGCCTAAGTCTGCCATTTCACACTTCTTCTTAAGGCTTGACTTCACATGGGTTGAAAATTTAGGGACAATGCCATTGAGGATAAGTTATTCAACATAAATAATAAGGATGAGATGAATTCCTAATTCCTTAGTGTAGACATAGGGATTAGAATAACATCTAGAGAAATTAGTGTCAAGAAGAAAGATATCCATTTTTTCATACCAAGCTCACGAATCTTGTTTAAGACCATAGAGATATTTCTCAAGATGACAAACGAGATTGGAGTCACTCTAAAAATATCTATGAGGTTTCACCATGTAGATTTGTTCATGTGGGTCCCCATACAAAAGGTTGGATTTAACATCCATTTGATGGACCTCCCATCCATATGAGGTAGCAAGGGGGAGAACAAGGCAAATTTAATTCATTTTGGTGATAGGGGAAAAGGTTTCGTTGTAGTCAACTCCTTTAACTTAAGAGAATCCTTTGGCAACTAACTATGCCTTATGTCTTTCAAGACTTCAATCTGATGCATACTTAGTTTTGTAACCCATTTACATGTGACAAATTTTATATCTTTTAGAAGAGGTACAAGTTCCCAAGTATCGTTCTCCATCAAGGAACAATATTCTTCACACATTGTTGATTCCTAATTTGGATGGGCTGAAACTTATGCAAATGTTTTTAGATCACAAGTCTCTAGAAATTGAGCCAAAAGAGAGGAGGCTCACTGAAACTATGAATGAGTACAACATTTATCTATAGGATCACCAACAAGGTCATTGGCTTCTTTGCATGTTGAACAAACCCATTTGAGAAGTTGTGGTGTTGGTGCAGGTTCATGTTCAATGGACTCATATAGAGGAATGTTAGAAGGAAGATGTAGATTTTCATACTCAGTGTCATAATTTGAAGAATAAAGTAGAATAAGAAGTGAAGGTGGCACAAATGTTGAATATGGTTAGCATGTCAAAGAGGGCACAATCATTGAATTAGGCTCAAAGCACAAGATATTTTCATAAAAGTTAACATCTCTTCTAATGAATATTTCATTGGAGTTTGTTAGAATAAGTATATAACCTTTTACGTCTTTAGAATAACCAACAAAAATACACTTCTCACATTTAGGCTGTAAAGCTTTCCTTTTTTCATTAGGAATGTGAGCCCTTTCTACACTACCATAGACATAGAAGTGTCTTACATCTACCTTAATGTTATTTCATACTTATTCCAATGTTTTATTACTTAAATAATTTTTGGGAGTGTGATTTACTATGTAATTCGTACAACTGATTGCTTCCACCCAATAATGAAGGATTAATCCCTTAGATTAATCATGTGATTATCCATTTTCTTTAATGTATGATTGTTTCTTTTAGTAACACCATTTTGTTTTGTTGTATATGGAACACATGTTGCATTTTATTTCCTTATGCAGTGCAATAAATTATGAATTTTATTGTTGACATATGCACCTCCATTATCTCTTAACCTTTGCAGTTGATTTCCAAATAGTTTTTCTGCAAGGGCCTTGTAGGTGAAGAACAATTCAAAAACTTCACTCTTCAGTTTTAACAAATGAACCCAAGTTCAATTGGAGAAGTCATTAAAGAAGGTTAATAAGTACTTAAACGTAGAGAATGAAGGAGAAGAAAGTGAACAACACAAATCACTATGAAAAATATCCAAATGGGCTAAGGGATGCCAAGAGGCACATTTATCAAAATTATCCTGATGATGCTCTCAAGAACAAAACCAACAAAAACACCATCTTTACAGGAAATGAGAGGAAGTGTTATCAACATATTTTTATTACATAGTTTCCAGAGTGAGCGATACTTTAGATTATCACATCTCTCATGCCAAAAATTGCTCAAGTTATCACTATGAGAAATAAAAACTGAGGAAAAAGGTTGTGACCCAAAGCTATCAAACTTGTGCAACCTTGTGATATCACAACAACTCTAGTGGAAAAGACATTCTTAGGATGTTTGAAATCCTTAATTACAACTTGGTGGGGGTGAAAACTCTACTATTTTAGGTTCACCTGAATGAGTGATCTAATAGACAAAAATAAGGTTGCATGGAAGATTTGGAACACATAATACATCATCAAAATCACCATTATCTACTTGAACTATTCTAGGCCCTGCAACACCAAAAGATATATCATCAATGACAAATATTTGTTTGGTGTTACAATTATTAGGAGTATAAAAATGGCAACCATATGGTAAGATGCTCGAGAATCAATAAGCCACTCATTAGAAGAAGGAATAGAGGTTGCATTGAAACTAGAAGTAGAAAGTGAATGTCCATGGTTGGAAGAAGAATCAAGGACGATGGTGTGCTTCTTAGTTGTTGCTTCCAAGGCCTCCATAATTTTAAAACATTTAGAATCCACATGTACATCTTTCCCACAATAATTGCAATGTCTTCCAGTATTCTTGCTCTTTGAATTTTTTGGTATTTTGTCACAATTAGGAGTAGAGGTTTGTTGAGAAAGTTTGGGAACCTTATTTTGTCATTGTTGCAACGATGTTGCTTCTTTGGATGCTTTGTGTTAAATTTCTGTTGGTGCACTAGGGCCTTGCTATATTTAACTGTAGTGCTAATTGCTCTGATATGCAAGATCTTATCTTGTTCTTTAACTAGAGAGTCACAAAAATATTGAAGAGAAGGTTTTTGATAGGTTGCCCCCACAGATTATTTAGTGGAATAAAATGCAGAAACTAAAACAAAATATGTAGAACTAAGCTTGGAATGAATAATATGATGTAATGCTCATACTTTAGTTTGACTTGACAGTTTGAAAGTAAATGCCTAAGTGTTTTGAGCTCAAATAAATAATTTTCAATTCAAGAGAAGCCATTAGAATTTAAATTCATGATTTGATTTCCAAGCTAGGGAGATTTAGTATATTAAGTTCACCAAATATTTGTTTCAACTTTTCCTCGGTTGCATTAATATCATCGAAACCACAAATGAGGAGAAATGGAAATTCCAATTAATCCACATGCTTCATTATTTCTATCATACCATTTGGATCTCTTATCATCATCAACAGGGGCCATTTCTTGTCCCAAGGTAATTTGATGCAATCATTTACTTCTTAGTAAATCTTCCATGTGGGACTTCCATGAGAAGTAGTTGATATTAGTGAGAAAAGGTTCACTCGGAGTGGCCATATTAAAATATGCAAATAATATAGTTGGGAGGACATCTAACTCTCATGGTTTCTTAAACAGATGTGTCCATTGTGAACATTATGAAAAGATAAAAATATTCAAATATGTGAGTGTCATTGTGATAAGAGCCAAGAAGACATAAGTTTTGCTTTGAGGAGATAGGGGTTGGGGAAAGGCTAGGAGTTGGACAATGTTAGGTACTTAAAGGAAGAAAGAAGCATTTGGTCCTAATGAAATCTTAACTTGAAAACACAAAGTCAAGTTGATGCTTTCAGAGGTAGAAGATGAATGTAATAAATAAAAGCTTGAAGTTGACACATCAAAAATTGAGTTGTTAAATAAAGTTATACATCTAAAAATGGAGTAAAGGCTAGGGTTCACAAGGAATGGGAATCAAGGATTTGACTATTTATGGTTTTCCAATTTAGTATTGTATATTTTATAGGATATTTGTAAAGATTTATACAAGCCATGTAGTGGACTCTAGAGATACAACTCCAGACTCCAACTATGAGAATTTGGTAAGGAGCTTTTGGACATTTCAAAAAATTAGAAGCATTTTAGTTACTTTATATTTCTAGAAATTTTGTATTAATAGGTTAATGGTAAAGTTGCAAATCACCCTTTTTCCACTTATATAAATAATGATAACTCTCATTTTCTTTTTCTTCTAACACTTCTACGCGATAAATTTTTATGATTATATTTTATACTTGATTATCAATAATATTAAATACAATCCTATGCCTACAAAATGTACACTATTAATGCTCATCGTTTTTAGGTGAAAAAATAAGGTTATAATTAAATGTTCAAAATTATTCCTATTTTTACTGTTTTTTTTGAAAGTGACAAACTATTATAACTATAGAATTACTTATAGCCAACATGAAAATATAATCAACAAATACAATTTTGTTTAATTAGGTTAATGGTAAAATTGCAAACCCCTTTTCCACTTATATAAATAATAAGTAATCTCATTTTTTTTCTCCTAACACTTCTCAATAATAATTTTTTATGAATTATATTTATACTGATTTATTTCACAAATAATACAATTAATAATACAATTCTGGCTTATCAAAACATACACTATAATGCTCATTAACGTTTTAAGGTGGAAAAATAAATTAAATAAATGTTACAAAAATTATTCTATTTTATTATTTTTATTTGAAAGTGACAAAATCTTTAAACTTAGAATTATATAACAACATAATATAATCAACAATACAATTGAACTATTATTAAAATAACCGCTATCAATGTTAACAACCATTCAAACTAAATCAATTAATTTCATTTGATTTAAAAAATTTAAATATATCCATAAATACCATAGATTTAATTTAAACCCATCAATTAAAATAATCATGTAATAATCCATTCAAACAAAATCCAAATTATTCATTTTAAACTTTTAAAAATTAAACATATTCCATGATCACATGTTAGATTGTCCATGCCTAACCACTAACCTGCCTTACCCCTTTAGCACGATGACAAAAATAATCATGTAAAAAGCGAAAATGATGGTGAGAAATATGCTAACAAAAGTAATGATGGAGGCTATGATAATTGAGGATCTCTATCATGATATGATGTTGTCATCAACTCGTATAATAATCATAACAATGCTTTCATGTTTGCTCACATGACATTATTTGATTAGATTTCTTACACTGATTTGTTTAAACTTATTAAACACAAGGAACCACAATTATCCCAGCTCCTTAGGGTCATACATGCCAAGGTCCCTGGCAAACATTATATATTCACAAATCACTTGGCGTTGATGTGATTGATTTTTCAACTATCTAAATACATGCACTTGCACTTGGAAACTGTAATAAGAAAGTTATTTATAGGCAAATCTTTTACAACCTTATTTGTTTAACTTAATGTTGTTTTCTTCATAAAAGTCATTCATACAGTTCCCTATTCATGTATGAAAGTGAAATCAACAAAGGGAAATATGATTTCATAAAAAAAATATTCAACCTAAATGATGAAATTGTCTGGGGTAGATGATTAAGTATCGACATTCGTACAAAAAAAGTATTAAAAAAAAGTTTTATTTAATATTATAGATTTTGAAATTTGTCTAAGGTAGATGTATGAGTATTCAATTCTCATTAAAAAAATATATTTAATTTATAGATATTAAATGGATATAGTTAAATGTATGAAATGAAATGTAATAATTTTTATAATGCAATTTAAATTAAAGAATTTACTATTACCACAACATACCTACATAAAATTATGTTCTCTAGATTGATGCAGTAGATTTGGCCAACAATTATGATGTAGAATGATTTGAATGAGATTTTATGGTGTAATGATAGCATATATGCTTGCCATGTTTATATAGCTAGATTCTGCGTGATGGTATGGAGATCATGGTGGTGGGGATGTAGGTAGACTTTGCATAGTGATATGGAGATAATGGGGTGGGGATGTAAGTAGGTTTCCATGGGTTTGATAGTATAGAATTTTACATTGTATTTAAAAAAGGATAAGGTTGAATTTCTTGTTTCGGTGTAATACGTATT